>PQWD01011542.1:0-15453 GCA_019425675.1 Leucinodes orbonalis | reverse complement strand
TCTCCCCGGTCGGCCGGTACCGCCGCAAGCGCAATATTTTTCGGAAACTCGAAAACACATTGGTACGTGGCGGGATTTGAACTTCAGCCCTCTCAGTAGGAGGGCAACAGTCCACACCATTGAGCCACCGACGCTCACCATCCAATTAAATACCTTAAATAAATTGTTGATTTAATGTAGATTTATATTGCCCTTTACAGCATATGATTTAATTTAACATTTGTGAAGATATTACACATTTATAAGTTGCGGTACGTAGCGTTTGCGGCGGTACCGGCTGACCGGGGAGGCGGGAGCGTATTACGATATCACCATTGCACCCGTGCGAACCAGGGGCCGGTCGCTAGTTTAATATAATACTAGCCCCCAGCTTCGCACGGATATTACAACTTGTATAACTAATATTCAGTTTAACTTTTTATGTAAAATATAGCCTATATTACTCAGGGATGAAGATGTAATGTAGCGTTCCAATGGTGAAAGAATTTTTGAAATCGGCACAGTGGTTTTGAGTTTGTTCCTTACAAACATACACACAAAATTAAAAATCCTTCCTCTTTATAAAATAAGTGTGGATTAGGATTATACTTGTCAACACAGACAAGCAACGCAAAATAATTTTGTTGCTAGATTTTTTTTATGTTACTAAGTGAACAGGACGGCCAGGACGCTCCCCTGATGGTAAGTGATACATCGCACCATGATAGATCGGCATTGAAGAAAACTAATAATTGATTAATAGTTATTCTCCATCAATACCGCACAGCGCCCGACACCCGAGAGGCCTGTTGTCCTGACCTCTTTCTAAAGCTTAGCAGGGTCCATGAGTTTAAATATCTAGGTCATTACATTACCGATGACCTTAAAGACCATCTCGATATAGAAAGGGAACGCAGGGCATTGGCGATCCGGTGTAATATGCTGGCCCGCAGATTTGCTCGCTGCTCGGATGAAGTAAAAATTACCTTGTTTAAAGCGTACTGTCAGAATCTTTACACCAGTAACCTGTGGACCGAAACGAACGAAAAGATCGTTAAATGTCTTGCGTATCCAATACAATAACGGGCACTGTTGGGGCTGCCGCGTTGTTGTAGTGCTTCAGAAATGTTTGCTCATTCACATACTGATGGCTTTTTTGCTGTCATTCGAAAGAAAACTGCCTCGTTGCTGGATAGGGTACGGTCCAGCACCAATAGTATCCTGAGGACCGTGACGGAGAATAACCACGCCCATATTATCAGGCATTTTCAAAAAATATTGGGCCGACCAGTGCCATACCATTAGCGAGTGATTTTTCTGTATGTTTTTGTTTTTGTATTTTTTATTTTTGTTTGTGTTTTTATTTAATTTCTTGTACTAACTTAATAATAAGACATACTTACCACATGGAACAGTATTATCTTTTAATGGAAAAAAATTATTATTTACCCGGTAATTTCACTAAAACTATTACAGTTAAATTGATCAATAAACACAAGACATTGAGATTATAAAAAAAGGGTTTTAAACAATCGGTCTGTTGGTTTGTCCTTACTCTTAGTATTGTCTTGTTTTGACTTGAGGCCGTTTCAGATAATTTTATATCCGGCAGGATGCGGACATGTTTAATCATAGTTGAAATGCATTCAAGCATTGAATTTAAACACTGTTATAAGGTCATTTGCATAGGTACTTTAAAATATATTAAAATTTTTGGTCGAGACGTCGGCTACTACACCCCGGGTTCGATACCCGGGCAGTACAAACATTTGTGTGCATGAATATGTCTGTTTGCAATGGTCTGGATGTTTTTTATGTGTAAAATGTATATATTTACAAAAAAGTATATATAAGTATGTTTATCCGTTGTTTAGTACCCATAATACAGGCTTCAAGCTTAACTTGGAACTAGATGGCTCTGTGTGCCATCTAATTCCAAGTTAATAAAACATATTTAAACGAGTATAAGCTTCATCCTCAGCTCATTATACGTCTCCAACGAGGGGCACGAGTCTGTCTTTGTCGGGTGTATAAGCCTTAGTCGTCTACGTGGTCCCAGTGCGGATTGGCCGACTACACGCACAACCTTTGAATCTCTTCGCAGGCGTGCGCAGGTTTCCTTACGATGTTTTTTCCTTCACCGTTGCGTCGGTTTTCATTTCGAAAATTTGAAAAGACATTGGTAGGTACGTGGCGGGCTTAGAACCTGTGCCCTCTAAATCGGAAGGCAACACTCAACCAATGTACACAAATGTTTGTACTGCCTGGGGATCGAACCCGGAACCTTAGTAGCCGTCTCAGCCATTACGCCAAATGGATCGTCAAAATAAAAAAAACAATAAATTAAAATTATAAGTACTCTTGAATGGAGCGGAATACTCTTGAATAATTTTATACAAAAAACCATCACGAATAACCATCAAGCTCATGGTTATCATAACGTGGGATCGCGGAATTCACGGATGTTATCAAGGATTTTGGTAGCGGTTTGAAGTATAAAGTATAAGTGATACGCCTGACCATGACAGATGCAGTGTTAAGAGAAATTAATGTACTCGTACCAAGAAGACCCATTTTGTGTAATGGTTGAGACGTCGGCTATTACATCAAGGGTTCCGGGTTCGATCCCCCAGCAGTACAAACATTTGTGTGCATGAACATGTCTGTGTGTAATGGTCTAGGTGTTTTCTATGTATAATATGTATGTAATTACAATAAAAAAAAATTAAGAATGTTTGTGCGTTGTTTAGTTTCCATATTACAGGCTAATGCTTAGTTTGGGGCTAGATGGCGCTGTGTGAATGTCAGAGGATATTGATTTATTTAAGTCAATATTTTCCGTCAGCACTGCCTTGCGCTTGTCCCCCGAGACGACACATGTTAGGTGTCTTATACCTGGTAATTTCACTAGCTACAGTGCCCTCATCCCGAAACACAGAAGTGCAAAACACTCGTGTTTCACGGGACGATATCTGGCACTGCAGTGGTACCATTAGACGACTCAGTACAAAGTCTACCACTTTCATTATTCACCTGCGTCTGTGTTTCCGGCCACATACAATCCTGTGGCATTCAAAAAACGCGTATAATCTTTATCTGGCCCAGCTTGCTCCATCTTAGAACACGTCTCTTTCACTAGGATAATCTGTGCTTAAGAGCAAGCCCATCATGAATAAAAGAAGCTAAATATTTTACAAAAATATAAGACACATAAAATAAAATCATTCTAGTCTCTATATGTTTTCATTAAGTTGCATTAATTATTAATAACATTAATACTTTGTAATATATATGTTGGTTTTGTATTCTTGACTAGCTTTTGCCCGCGGCTTCGCTCGCATTAAATTCGGGATAACACGGTCCTTACATTTATCACTATACATAGGAATTCCCCTCCCTTCAACTTTAAAGGTTTCGGGGTCAATTTCAGAATTTTTTTAGCAAAAAATATGTTATAGTGAGCTAACCTTAAAAGATAGACATATGCTGTCGCGGACTTTTTTGTAGACCTTTAAAAGGAGAACAATACTCTCATATATGACTTTTGTAAAGCTTTAACTGTTTACTCAGCGTACGCAGCGGAAGCTCCAAGTATGAAAAAATACCCCCGATTTTGAAACAATCTTCATTGCTGCTCCGCTTCTATTACTCGTAGCGTGATGATATATAGCCTATAGCCTTCCTCGATAAATGAGCTATTTAACACTGAAAGAATTTTTCAAATCGGACCAGTAGTTCCTGAGATTAGCGCGTTCAAACAAACTCTTCAGCTTTATATATTAGTATAGATTTATTGCTCTTAAGCTCGCAGCAATATTTCGTATAAACGTGGACAACGGTGTTGGGTATTCATTTACCTGTACCACAAATATTATATACTTTGAAATTTGTAAACATAAATAAATAAATATCCACTGACATTCACACAGCGCCATCTAGCCCCAAGTTAAGCGTGAAGCGTGTATTGTGGGTACTAAACAATGAATAAACATACTTATATATCTATATATATTGTAAATACATACATATTATACATAGAAAACACCCAGACCATTACAAACAGACATGTTCATGCACGCAAATGTTTGTATTGCCCGGGGATCGAACCCGGAACCCTTGGTGTTGCAGTCGACCTCTCAACCGCAGCACCAAATGGATCGTCAAACATACAATGTGTCCTATTCAACCTATCGCAGTCCACTGCTGGACATAGGTCTCCCCCATTTTGCGCCAGATATCCCGGTCCTCCGCTTTCCTCATCCAGCCTCCACCAGCGACCTTTCGCAAGTCGTCGGTCTATCGGGCCGGAGGGCGTCCTACGCTACGCTTGCCGAGACGCGGTCTCCACTCCAGAACTCGTCTGCTCCAACGGCCATCGGTTCTGCGACATACGTGACCAGCCCACTGCCACTTCACTTCAACTTGCTGATCCGGCGGGCTATGTCGATAACTTTAGTTCTCTATACAATGTGTAACTGTTTGTTATTCCCAATAAATACAATAAAATGAGTCTAGCTGAGGTCCTCATTGCGACACGATTTCAATTACTCGCCTTTAAGTGCCAATTACACCTAACAGAATAACAGAAGGTCATTTAAACGTTGTAAAAAAAGGTAAACAAACCTAGTTTTGTAGACTTATGTAATGATAACAAGCGCACAGTAACGTTTTAACGTTGTTTTTCTTCGGTTTAACCTAGCGTTAATAGTAGGGTAAAACCCGGTTAGTCGCCAAATTAGTATCATCATCATCATCAGCTTGTTACACGTCTCCACTGAGGGATGATCTGGTTAAGGTGGCGGATAGCAGATGGATGTCAACTGCTAGGGATCGGTCCGCGTGGAAATCATTAGGGGAGGCCTTCGTTCAGCAGTGGACATAATTAGGCTGTAATGATGATGATGACCGAGGGGCACGAGCCTACCCGTGGCGAGTGTATAGGCCTTAGTCGTCCACGCGGGTCCAGTGTGGATCGGCCGACTTCATAATGTAGTAATGTCAAATAAGTATTAAAGCGAGTCTCAGGTCGATTTAGAAAAATAAATCCACTAATACAGCGCCATCTTGCCCCTAACCAAGCACAAGCCTGTAATTTAATTACTTAACAACAGCTAAACATACTCATATACTTTTGTTGAAAATAAATACATATTATACAAAGAAGCACCTGGACCATACATGTTCATGCACACGAATGTTTGTACTGCCCGATAACCAAACTTGGAACCTTTGGTGTAGGTACTAGCAAACGATTTAACCATTACACCATATCTCGCTTTGCCTTTGGGTTTTAAAGTAGCTGCCTATCCTTAAATGAATTTGAGTAAAGCACCCAATCGGTCTGATTGAAGCTTGCTTCCTTACATTCTCAAAAGTAGGGATTTTTTAAAATTATGATTCCTACGGCCCTGTATGCTACGGAAGTCCATCCTTTTAGATACTTCGGATTAAGTTCCCGCGTGAGTAAGAAGTCTTTGCGCAATCAATTCTATTAACATTGACCTCTTGAAGGAATGCGTTTTTTGGATGATCTCGGTTTTGAATAGTTCAAGACTAGCTTTTGCCCGCGGCTTAACGTTAAATTCGGGGTAACACGGTTCTCTTTCCCTGGTTACAATACAGAATATATTTCTATACTAGTGTAGATGATAAGAAGGTGCGTTACGCGAGAACGAATAACACAACGTTAGTTCTATTACGAACCACGTTCCAACGAATGCACGCTACCACGAAAAACGTCACAACGAAATCACGCTATTTTTCTATCAATTTTTAGCTTTTAACTGTGAAAACTGCGAAAAGTGTCACATAAATTTCCTTCCTCCCCCCTCATTAAGGCATTGGAGGCCGATTGCAGATAAAAATGAAGCAATTTGCGTTGGGTATATCCCAGTTACTTTTAGGACCATAATTATGACTCACAGAATGTAATACTCGTAATTTATTAGCTATTTAGTGTATAAAGTTACAATCACTTGTATAACGTTTGCATAATCATCATCATCAGCCCACTCCGGAGCATAGGCTTCTCCAATAGCACACCAGTCTGTCCTCTGTTTTCGTTGCCAACTTCTACGAGTACCGCCCGCTTTACGGATGTCATCGCTCCATCTTTCCGGAGGTCGCTCCACGCTATGCCTTCCAAGGCGAGGTTTTCTCTCCAGAACACGCTTACTTGTTTGCATAAAAAATCTTTACATTTTCAGAACCCATTGATTCTTGTCATTATCTTGTATTTTTTTTGTTATAAGTGTAAGGACTTTCCGGACGCTCACCTGATGGTGTATAACTTACCATGATACTAGTCTAACCATGACAGAGCGGCATTGAAGGAGACCATCAATGATAAACAGTTATATATTGATAACAGTTATATATTATCCTCTATCAATGCTGCACTGCGCCCGTCACCCAAGATAGCAGATGTTAGGTCTCTTATACCCGGTAATTTCCCTAGCTACAGTGCCCTCATCCCGGAATACTAAAGTCCTGTTTCACTATTACTATATTCATAACTCTCCTGTTTCACGGTATCAAAAACACTTATGGTTAATCTATGCCAATCAACGATACAAAAACTAATACCAAAGAACTATTGATAGATATCATTTGCGGTTTTCATACGAAAAATATCAGATAAAGATTGACCTTTCTCATCACATTTAGATATGGGAATCCCATCACTACTCCTACGTCGTAACATTTTTGTTTATTAATTTCCTATTAGAACTTTTTGCTCAGCATTAAATGGAATTCAAGTGCGCGTAGTTAAAATGAAGATTGTTGACTTGGAAAATACATATTGCGCATATTTCTTTTATGTCATTGAGTGAACGGGATGTTCAGTTCGTTCACTCGGAAAGTGAAACGCGTGACCATGAAAGATGAAGTGTTGAACGAAATTAATGCGTCATTATTTTCCTTCAACATTGCCTTCCATCCGTCACCCGAGACGACAATTTTTTTTTGTAAAAAGTAAACGTGAACGTTCTCACCGTCCTGTACGGACGGTGAGAACGTTCACGTGATGGTAAGTGATACGCCTTACCATGACAGAGCGGCATTGATCGAGACGAACAACCAATAGACAGTTATTATCCTTCATCAATGCCGCCTGCGTCTGTCACCCGAGACAACAGATGTTAGGTCTCTTATACCCGGTAATTTAAATTTTGTTAAGCGTGTTGGTAATTTTACTGGCTACAGTACAGTATCCTAAAACACAGAAGTGCAAAACACCTATTTTACGGAACAAATATGGCACTGCTATGGTGATATGATTTGAAAGACTGATGATGAAAGCTACAAAGAAAGAAACAAAGATTTTATTGATTTTGTAATTATAACGAGAAAACATTTCAAAATATTTAATATATATTTATGAATCAGTCATATCAGATTATCGCTCGTTTTAAGTAGTCATTAAGCAATATACGTAAATGATATTACAAGAATAAAATCTTAAATTAATGAATGTTTACTTTTAATTAGCCAATTGTCTGTTCTTTATGTTCCCAATATTTTATAATGTTTAAGTACATATAAGGTTATAATAAACAAGAGAAAGGTGACTCGAGCTCGTAGTTCGAGTGTTTCTTGTAAATACTTAATTGGTTTTTTTTGGGGCTTACGTTTGTGGGCCCCAGAACACATCATAATTATAGCCTAATATGCCCACTGCTGAACGAAGACCTCCCCTAATGATATCCACGCGGACCGATCGCTAGCAGATGACAAACGTCTGCTACCTTAACCAGGACATCCGTCCATCGGGTTGGAAGTCGGCCTATACTTTTCCGTTACGTAGACGCCACTCGACAGCCTTTTTGAGAGATGAAAGTGCATGAGTTTTCAATGTTTATTGCCATATAAATTTCACCTTTTTAGTGACTTTTCTACTAGTTGTTCCAGTGATTTGCTCCAAGGAAATGAAGAAAAGCCAAGAACTGCCGCCGTAATACAGTAAAAAGAAAGACGATTCCGTGGTTCGTTTGTCACGTGAAGCCGTCGGTGCCGGCTACAATCTTTGTATGGTAGTCGTTAACACACACCAACCCGCATTGGACTCGCGTGCTGGGTTACGGCACAATCTCTCCATGGCTGTCTGACAAGGCTGTTTCTACAGTTGGGACGGTACAGACTGATGATTGATTATTCATTCATCATCAGCTCATTAAACGTCCCCACCGAAGGGCACGAGCCTACCCGTATAGGGTGATTAGGTCTAAGTCGTCCACGCGGGCCCAGTGCGGATTGGACGACTTCACACACAACCTATTGAATCTCTTCGCAGGCGTGCATGAAGGTTTCCTCACGATGTTTTCCTTCGCCGTAAGAGCGTCGGATAACGTACATATAATTTCGAAAATTCGACAAAAGGAGGGCGACAGTCTACACCATTGAGCCACCAACGCTCTCATTAAATGATTGATTAATTAACTGTTAAATTAAATAAAACTATCGGTCAAAATTTACCAAGCAACTATTGACTTCGAATAAGGTCGCTACTTACTTTAAGCACTCGTTGAATCGCTGACATGTTTGTCAAAATACGGCATACAAAATTGAATTCCTTTAATAAGAAAATCGGGCAATCACTTTTTTCAAGGTATAACTGTGTGGGCAATATTCAATGACGTCACAAGTTAACGTCACTTCCTGAACTGTTTTTGTATCCTGTTTTATGACATAAATACTAGTAGTAATAAGCAAAACTAACTTAATTATGCACAATCTCGAAGAAATATCAACCAGAAATGTTCCGCATGGCACATACGTTGACTTATTTTATATTTATGACATAAAATTATTCATTAAAATATTGACCTGGACGCATCATAATTGAAAGTAAGAACAGGGGGGTTACCGCCATCTCTTAAAACAGTGTTACAATAATATTACTTCAATAATATTACTTCTTATTAAAATGGTACAAAATAAAAAGCACGAGCATACTACTATACTATTATGAATGAAATTCTGCCCAACTGACGCGATAGGCTGACTTTTCATGGTAGAGAGCGCATCGTAGGACATCTAGAAGGCTGTCGCATCGGACGACAAAATCATATTTTTTTAAAATTGTTATTTGTCTGTTTGTACCGGGTAATCTCTGAAATGACTGGACAGATTTGGACGTGACGATTTTGGTAGATAGCCGATGTAATAAAGAAAAACTGGGACTACTATATTTTTTGGAAAAACCTTCTCATTTAGAAAAATAAAGTAGTGTTGTTCCTCGCGGTGGCATGGCGTTGCGTAAGCTGCGCGCTTTAAGAATTTAGGTTATGTTTTACAGCAAGGAAAAGCTAGTATTTTATATAAGAGTCTTTAAGATTGCATTCCGATTTAAATTAAATACGTATAATTAAGATTCCCACTCGTAGAGTTATTTAAACGTCAGTACTCGCATTTTCTAGCAAATATTACCATTTAATTGCAATATTAGAGCGTTTATTTTTATTATTTCTTTTTTAATTCACGTGTAGATGGCATGTGAATTGTTTGTATTTATCACAAATATGAAACAATTAAGTTCATGTTCTATAATCATTATTGGAAAAAAAGAACTGAAAACGCTTAGGCTTATAGCAGATTGAACTCATTGTAGTGAGTATTTTATTTAATTTATACATCATCATCAATCAGCCTTTACAAACCCTCTGCAGGCTACGGGCCTTGCAATACAAAGCCATGGGTAGATTACGCAGTTATTCATTACCTTGGCACATTGCAGATTAGTAAATGTTAATGGACCGATGACTTGCGAAGGTCGCTGGTGGAGGCTGGATGAGAGAAGCGGAGGACCGGGTATTCTGGCGCAAAAAGGAGAACCTATGTCCAGCAGTGGACTGCGATATGTTGAAGAGAAAATGCTAACGACTACCTAAAATATTGTCAAAACCGACGGAGCTGCTCCAAAATACAGATAATTTAATTTCAAATATTATTGAACTAATATGTAGTTCAAAGCACTACTTCGATATGTCGAAACGAACGGTTTCACTAAACAGTGACGTCTTTGAGGAAATATTGCCAGACGTAAAAAACATTTCCTGGTAAAACGAAAGATCGTGACGGCGCTCGTGCATCTAGTTATGCCTAACCCCTACAGGTCACGAATTCGTTTGGTGGCGGATTTTTTTCTTAAAGACACAGATCAAGGTACATACACAAGGTCTAAGTGAGCCAACCAATGATTCCGTGCTCCGGGCACGTTAAGCCGTCGGTCCCGGCTACTGGGTGTTAACTACTACTAGTTAACACCCAGGAATGGTAATGGCCCAGTTTCCCCATTGTTATGCTGTAAGGCCTGTGCTCTGTAGTGGGCCGTTATAGGCTGATATAGATCATTAGTATCAGCAATTCGCTCCCAAAGTTCAGCAATGGATTATTACAGGCTGTCAAGATTATGTTTTTATTCCAAAAAAGTTAGCCATGCTATGTAACTAAGTTTTAATTAAAACAATAAAAAAAATCATCATCATCAGCTCATTAAACGTCACCACCGAGGGGCACGAGCCTACCCGTATAGGATGTTTAGGCCTTAGTCAACCACGCACCCAGTGCGGGTTGGACGCCTTCACGCACAACCCATGAATCTCTTCGCAGGTTTCCTCACGATGTTTTCCTTCACCGCAACAGCGTCGGATAACGTAAATATAATTTCGAAAATTCGAAAACACATTGGTACGTGGCGGGATTTGAACCTCAGCCCTCCCAGTAGGAGGGCAACAGTCCATACCATTGAGCAACCGACACTTTTAAAAAAAATTTGGTTGCTAAATATAAGTGATCGAACGGTACATATATGTAATTTTGACATGTACACATACTTTAAAATTCAGAACGGCTTTTTTATCGGTGGCACTAATATAATGTTATATACTTTATATAAATGTAATTGATCGATACACGAAGGCTATATGTTAATCTATGCTGATTTCTATATCCGCATATTTACTATATGCTAAAAATAATTCATGCATATATGTAATTGGTTTAATTAAGGATATGTATATGACATTTTAAGTTTCTTTGAAATGTGTTTCAAAGAATAATTGAATAATTAATTGTGTGATAATGAAATAAAAAATATACAAATAAACCGAGGTTTCAGTCCCGCTCTGGGACGCCTTTACGTTCGATGTTGGATTGTATTAAGTCTGAAAGCCTGCACTTGTCACTTGCTCTTTGAAGCTGTAAATGCCTCTTCACCGTAAGAGCGTCGGATAAACGAACATTTATTTCGAAATCTAAACGGAAGACCTCTAACTTCTAAAATATGAGATCGATATTTTTTTAAAAATTATTATATTACATTAAATCCAACAACGAAATTTGGTTTGAACGTAATCCAGTCTATTTAAAATGGCAAAAAATGGACCCCTTATAGATTCGTCAAGTCTGTCTGTCCTAATCACCCTATACGGGTAGGCTCGTGCCCCTCGGTGGGGACTTCTAATGAGCTGATGATGAAGTCTGTCTGTGTGTCCGTCCGTCCGATATACAAACCCCTTTTTTCTCCGAAACTATAAGTACTACACTATTCAAACTTTGTACGTGTATGTATTCATACAAAATTCGTATGGTTTAATTAAGACACTTGAAAAAAAAATTTTGGGGTTCTCCATACATTGAACTGAAACTCAAATTTGTTTTCATCGTTCCCCCAAGTGTGAGGTATCAATATGTAGATCTTAAAAAATGGTATTAACGTTTCTAACATATTTTTTTAATAAATTGAATAGTTTGCGCAACAGACACTTCCAAAGTTGCAAAAAGTGTGCCCCCTTTAATTTCTAAAAGCTCTATGGGGTTGGTAAAATCGAAAAAAATATGATGTACATGACCATAAAATCTAACAACGAAATTAGTTTGAACGATTTTTGGTGTGTAGTTTTTTTTATACGTTATAAACGGTGAACCACTATTTTTTCATATTAAAGCTGTAGTAGGTAACTAAGTAATTAAAAAAATAATTTTATCTTATGTTACATGATGCTGCGGAACCTTTCACGAGCGAGTCCGACTAGGATATGGCCATTTTTTTTCTAAAATAGTCCGTGACGCTATGTAAAAATGCTTGTGGAATTTATAAAGTATTTATTGCGATGGTATTAAGCCCTAATAATGAAAGATAATATAATTTTAAAAGATAATTTAGGTCGATATCTCTTGTTTAACAAGATTATCACTGTCACCAGTGGCGTGCACTCCATTTATGCAAATAAGCAGTGCCTACCCTGTGCGTCCAGACAACCCGGAAAATAGCCAACATATTAAATGATTCCCACTTATTCGCCCATTTTCTTCTACAGATTTGTATCCATAGGCGATCTGATGTTATCAACAGTACTCAATTTGACAAAAATGAAAATTAATTATTGTTTTGCGATAAGTGTCACTGACTTTGCACTCTACTCATAAGCTCAGCTACAAGTGTATTTTGTCACGTAAATAATTTGTAAGTATTTCCTGTTATAAATCTAAATATTCAATGTTCATAATTTGTAACGAGTCATGATCGAATGTGTCTTTTGAATTTGTATAAATAACATTACGTAAATATGAGTTATTTTGACTTGACCAAATAATTTACTAGGTGGTAGACTCGATACTGAGTCGTCTAGGTAGCACCACCGCAGTGCCAGATATCATCCCGTGAAACAGGATTGTTGCGCACTTTTGTGTTCCGGGATGAGGGCACTGTAGCTAGTAAAATTACCGGGTATAAGAGACCTAACATCTGTCGTCTCGGGTGTCGGGCCAGTGCGGCATGGATGGAGGATAATAACTGTCTATCAGTTGTTGTCTTCTTTAATGCCGCTCTGTCATGGTCTGGCGTATCACTTACCATCAGGTGAGCGTTCAGACAGTCTGTACACTCATAACATAAAAAAATTATGTGTCCAAATAATTATTTTTCAATCTACGGTGCCGGCTACAGTCTTAGTATGGTAGTCGTTAACACACACCAATCTGCATTGAGTCCGTAAGGTGACGGTCCAATATCCCCCTAACTATGCTATGCGGGAAGGCCTGTGTCCTGCAGTGGGCCGCCTATTATTATTATGGTTATAGTATACGAGACAGTAGGCCAAAAATAGGTTATTTTTCACAATAAAAGTTTTAGTGTAAAAGTATATTTTTTTCTTTTTAGCACATAAATAAAAGCTTGTTTCAAACAGGTTAATTTTAACCTTAATTTTATCCATTGTCCATTAAACTAATTAAGAAGGCAATCAATAATGAACATGTCATTATTGAAGAATATAGGATACGCATATCAAACGTACCTACGCATTATATCAATTAGCGTAAGTTTTTTACACCATACCGGAATCAGTAAAACTATGGTTAATTATTCATAGTTAAGAAGTATTCAGTTGTTTTGTTGTGTTAAAAATACATATTGTTACCTACTGCCTCCGTAGTTTAATGGGTAGTGTTAGGCTTTATCGATATGTGACCCTGGATAAACATACTTATTAATTTTTTTGTAAATACATACATATCACACCATAAAAACACTCAGACAAATATAAACATGCATGTTCAAGCACATAAATGTGTGTAAGGCCTGGAGACGAACCCGGAAACGTTGTAATCAAAAAAAATCAAAATCAAAGTTCTTTATTAACTTCCAAACACATGCTTATAACTAGTAGACGAAGCCTCCTTTTAAGCAAATTTTGCCTGTGCCAGGAGACAACGCTCTGCATAACAATTGTGCAAAATTTACATAGCTAACAGAATTGACACTAGAACAACTTTTAACGTCTTATATAATGATAATCTTAGGATTATTCTTAAATTATTTTGTACATGTATTTGTATTGTAAGATATGTTCTGAGCGGTTATACATGTGTGTGTGTGTGTGATGTATGTGTGTGTGTGTGTGTATGTGTGTGTGCGTTTGCGCGCGTGTGTCTGTGTATGCGTGTTTGTGTGGTATGTTTGTGTAATGTGAGAAGGTGTACTCGTGTGTGAGTGTCTATGTGATGCCTAACATCTATTTATCAATTTTAAACAATGCCTCGGTTTCAGTATAGCTAAGATCTTGAAGCCAGTTACGTACTCTATATTTACATTCATATGAACTTCTGCTATAAATATCTAGTATTTTATTTATTTTATTATATAGATGCGAAGACTGGAATTCTGATTGCAACCTAGCAAACTCTGTTCTGACCTTGGGAATTGTTGCCACTTTGTATTGACGACTTCTTCTTTTATGTTCTACTAGAGGATCATATATTAAGGTTTTATGTTTGCTTAATATTATTCTTGTAATGTAAATCTTTCTTACAGATAAAAGTTTGCTCAAATGATAAAGATTTTCGGTTGGGAACATTCTCTTCTTAAAATAAATTATTTTGAGTAAAGTTCTTTGAGCTCTCTCAACCGTTAAAAAATGCGTTTTGCGAGCCCCGCCCAGACTCGGATGCAGTAAGTTACTATCGATTGAACCAAGGAAATGTAAATTTCATTTAATATATTTCTTGTGATGCCAATGCTATTTACCACGTGAGTAGGAACAATGTATTTAAGTGTAAGGAAGATCCAATTAAATTTCCTTATTCTAGATGCAATCATGTCAATTTGAGGATACCATGATAACCTTTGATCTAAGATTACTCCCAAATATTTCACATTGTTTACTTTACTTATTGTTGGACAATTACAATCTTTAGTAAAATCTGAATGGCAGGTATGTATTTTTATATTGTAGTTGTTATTTGGTTGACGATTATTATTGATGCTGAAGCAAATATAATTAGTTTTAGCAGTGTTAAGAGTAAGGAGGTTGGTTTGGAGCCATGATGCAACCTTTCTCATCCCTAGTTCGGTTGCTATTTTTGTATCTGCCCAGCTGTAGCCAGTAAAGACGATCGCTGTGTCATCGGCGTAAGACAATATTTTAGCATTTTTAAGGTCCAAGTTACATAGGTCATTGATATAAATTAGGAAGAGGGTTGGACCCGAAACACTTCCCTGTGGTACGCCGCATGTTACACTAGCGTCTTCGCTCGTACAGTCTGCTATTTTAACCTTCTGCTTTCTATTTGATAGGTAATCTTCAAAGATCAAAAGTTGATTACCTCGGATACCAATTTTTTCTAGCTTCGTTAGAAGAATGGTTGTTGATACTGTATCAAACGCCTTTTGGAGGTCTATAAAAACGGAAAGACATTTTTTTCCTTTGTCAAGATTTTGTGATATCAACGTACTGAGATTGATAACAGCGTCTTCGGTCGAAATTTGACGTCTAAAACCGAATTGATTTTTTGAGAGAATATTGGTGGTTTCCAGGTAATTCAATAGTCTTTTGTTTAATAGTTTTTCCAGAATTTTTGCAAGTACCGGGAGAACCGAAATAGGCCTATAATTGCTGACGTTCTCTTTATCACCTTTTTTGTAAATCGGTGCTGTGATAATGATTTTTTGCAATAAGTCTGGGAAGACCCCCT
>PQWD01011541.1:0-23487 GCA_019425675.1 Leucinodes orbonalis | reverse complement strand
AAACAATGCGTCTACCCGTGCAAATACCCGCTGTGAGACATGGCACGACTGCGGATTGTTACAAGTTACAAAGTCACTACAACGCGCCAATGGACGCGGCTAATGCTGGAGTATCTCTAGGGATTAGTCAGAAATGATTTAATCCGTAAGAGAACTAAAGTTACCGACAAATCCCGCCGGATCAGAAGTTGAATGCAGTGGGCTGGTCAGTATGCCCGCAGAACCGATGGCCGTTGGAGCAGCGAGTCTGGAGTGGAGACGGTCTTTGCAAGCGTAGCGTAGACACCCTCGCGGTCTGATGGACGCACGACTTACGAAAGGCGCTGGTGGAGCCTGGATGAGAAAAAGCGAAGGAGAACGGGATATCTTGGCGCAAATGGGGGAGACCTATGTCCAGCAGTGACTCGATAGATTGAAAGAGACATGACATAATGGAAAAGCAATAAAGAATTGAATAAGATAATTAAGTGTGCGCACCGACGATCTATAAACTTGTCCGGGCGAATTTACCTTTGTACTTTTTTCAAGTGGACATTTAGCCTGCAGACCCTCTTTTTTGCAGGGTGCGATGT
The DNA here is from genome assembly GCA_019425675.1 of Leucinodes orbonalis. Taxonomy (NCBI): domain Eukaryota; kingdom Metazoa; phylum Arthropoda; class Insecta; order Lepidoptera; family Crambidae; genus Leucinodes; species Leucinodes orbonalis. The sequence goes on along the minus strand of PQWD01011541.1, from coordinate 22,915 downwards.
CCCATTGGCTGAATTAAATAAATATCCATTGGCACTCAACAGTGCCATCTAGCCCGAAGTTTAGCGTGAAAGCTTGTAGTATGGGTATACTAACAAACGGATAAAATAGTTATGTAGTTTCTTTATGTAAATAATTATTACAGGTGTCTAAAGCCGACTCTGGTTGGACCTTATATACCCACTAGCCAGGCATTGCGCCTCCGAGTATCCGTAAGAATGTGTTGTTGCTGGTGCCCTTGAAAGACTAAAATGGGACAATGACGCCGACCTCCCAATGCATATTACGTGCCAAGTCAGGATAGGTTGAAAACCGTAAAAGTTTTCTCAAGTGTGTCGACCTTTTACATGACCTAAAACGAGAGATTGAAGCTCTGGCGTGGGCGGTTACTTTGGCCGAATCTTGTTCCAAATTTTTGAGAGGCTTTCCTCAGCTATGCATTTTGCTTAGGCCGACCTGAAGTCTTTAAATAGGCGTCGGGATTTGACAGGTCGGATAGGCGGACATTTAAAACAACGGATAAACATAGTTATGTAGTTTCTTTATGTAAATACATATATGTTATACATAGAAAACACCCAGACCAATACAAACAGACATGTTCATGCGCACATGTTTGTACTGGCCTATGATCGAACCCGGAACCCTTGGTGTTAGAGGCGACATCTCAACTAATTACACCAGATGGGTCGTTACAGATGACACGTCACGCATCTTGAAAGTGCAGAGTGTAATTCTAAATCCATGTCATGATCCATGGTGTCGATCTTCCAGCCGCCGCAGCTTCAGGTTCGAGGTGCCGACCGGCGGGCACGAGTGTCCGGTGTCGTGTCGCGGGTTCGAGTGCCCGCCGGGGCAGGTGCAGGAGGCGGGGTGTGCGCCCGGTGCATTCCTACCCGATAAGAAGCAATGCAACTGCTGTGGAAGGTGCAGCGCCTACTATCGTTGGTACCATTTCAACATTCATTAGGTGGTTTAGTTACGCAAAACCACAGATTAAATAATATCGCAAAATTTTTCGCCCGCTCCGAACTTCGCACAAGACGATGCGCTGTTTACGAAATTCATACATTTGTACTTGACTATACCCAATGATGTAAAAAAGTATAGATTCGTGATATGCTAACAAAACAATCGAAAAAAGTATTCCGAATGCAGTGACAGCACACATACACATATTTCGAATGAGCGTACATTTACCTAAACAAAAGAGTACAAACTGTACTCTCTTCGGCGGTTCGTTTTTGAGGCACGGGTGGCGTATCTACCTTTATATATACAGAGTATCATTGACTATACCCGCGCAGTAAGCACTTTGACTATATTCAGAGCGGACATAAAGTTTGGCGAGATTTGTAGACTCGGTACTGAGCTTAGATAAACAATAAAGTAACTGGGTGCACAATCACGAAGAAACGTCAACCAAATAATGTCCGAGCCCCATGACACATACGTATACTTATTGTTATATATATAGAAAAGTCTTTGAGCAATGCGTCCTACCCACAGATTTCCCAATACAGAGATGGGGCAAGCCGCGTTTTTAAGTGCGACAAATGTAAGCTCAACGAGCATACACTGGCTGCCAGTTTTCGCTCTGTGAGACGAGTCAGGACGCACGAATATTAGAAGAAATTACCGTTTTTCCCAAAATGCCATCCTGTGCAATTGTAACATGCCATCATCGCAATGAATCAGTAAATTTTTCTAAGAAATATAATAACTTTTCACAGGTAAGAACCGAAAAGAAATTGCGACACTGGGACTGCCTATAGACTTGGCGGCTTGTCCAGTCTAATTGTATATTCGGATGTCTGTGGTCCTACCCGTACTTACATACGCAGCTGAGACATGGACACTGACTGCGGGATTGGTTCACAAGTTCAAAGTCACTCAACGCGCAATGGGAGCGAGCTATGCTCGGGGTCTCTCTTAGGGATACGATCAGAAATGATTTAATCCGTAAGAGAACTAAAGTTACCGACATAGCCCGCCGGATCAGCAAGTTGAAGTGGCAGTGGGCTGGTCACGTATGTCGCTGAACTGATGGCCGTTGGAGCAGACGAGTTCTGGAGTGGAGACCGCGTCTCGGCAAGCGTAGCGTAGGACGCCCTTCGGCCCGATGGACTGACGACTTGCGAAAGGTCGCTGGTGGTGGTGGTCGAAAGGCTGGATGAGGAAAGCGGAGGACCGGGATATCCCGGTTTAAAGTTCGGTTCAAATATTTGGCGCAAAATGGGGGAGACCTATGTCCAGCAGTGGACTGCGATAGGTTGAATAGGATATAGAACGTAAAATTGTTCATTTAAATTTTGACCTTAACACGTCATAGAAGGAGTACAAAATCAAAAGCTCGACCACACTACTATGTCATTATGACAAGTAGCGAGCAACGTGATTATGGATGAAATACTGCCCAATTGACGGGATGGCCAGACTTTTGCCGCGGACACTTTTTGAGTGCGATTGTTTGTGCATCAAGTTAGTTTATTTTTTATTTAAGGTCGTCTATGTAGGTACGCCGCAATGCCAGTTATCGTACCATGACAAAAGAGTGTTATGCAATTGTAATTTGGATTGAGGACACTGTAGCTTGTAAAATTACCGGGTATAAGACCTGACATATGTTGTCACGAGTGTCGGGCGCAGTGTGGCATTGATGGAGAATAATAAATGTCCCTCAGTTATTGGGTTAATCATTATTAAGAAACTATCCTCTTTTGAAGGTTGTCTGGAAGAAATTGCTTTTTAGTAATAAGACCGCCTTATTTGTACACTTTTTGTTCTGTCCATGTTTTCCCTTGTAATATGTTTTATGTGCAATAAAAGTTTATTATTATTATTATTGGTCTCCTCAAAGCTGTTCTGTCATGGTCAGCCATATCACTTACCATCAGGTGAGCATATCGACTGTCCTGTAGGTATACTCGTCAGCTTAAAAAATCATCATTATCTATACTCTAATCATATACCTATAGCTTTCGTTTGTTTGCTTGACGCGCTGATCTCAAGAACTACTCGTCCGATTTAAAAAATGCTTTCAGAGTTTGATAGCCCATTTATCGAGGAATGCTTAAGGCTAGCATAATGTTAATACCACTAGGAGCTGGGAACTTTGAGGAATATTTCAGCTTCTGCTGCGTGCCCTGCGAAAACGGTAATTTCGCAAAAATCATGAATGACAGAATTAAAAAGGTATAAAAAAAGTCCGCGACAGCATATAGGGCTTTAGGGAAAAAGACAATGCAAGGTACAATGTGGAGCGTCGGTGGCTCAGTGGTGTGGACTGTCGCCTTCCTATCGGGAGGGCAGCCCTCAAATCCCGACACGTACCAATGTATTTTCGAATTTTCGAAAATATATGTACGTTATCCGACGCTCTTACGGTGCAGGAAAACATCGAGATGAAACCTTCATGCACGCCTGCGAGAGATTCGAAGGTTGTGTGTGAAGTCGTCCAATCCGCACTGGGCCCGCGTGGACGACTAAGGCCTAATCACCCTTTACGGGTAGGCTCGTGCCCCTCGGTGGGGACGTTTAATAAGCTGATGATGATGATGATGATGAAGATACAATGTCATGCTAAATTTCTTATAAATATGGAGTACAAATAAATGGTAGATTTCTGTTGCAGAGTTGAATCAAAAATGTGCCGAATTCAAAAAGACTATCCACGACGTTAATGGAACTGAGGAGATTGAGGTAATGGTCTTCCTCAAAATCAAAATATACGAAGATTAGATTTGACGACCCGTTTGGTGTAGCGGTTGAGAGGTCGACTCAACACCAAGGGTTCCGGGTTCAATCCCCGGGCAGGACAAACATTTGTGTGCATGAAATATCTGTTGTAATGGTCTGGGTGTTTTCTATTATAATAATGTATTACAAAAAAAAATGTTATATAAGTATGTTTATCCGTTATTTAGTACCCATAATGTAGGCTTCACGCTTAACTTGAGGCTAGATGGCGCTGTGTGAATGTCAGTGGATATTTATTATTATTAGTATAGGTTGAGAGCCATCTGGTGGGTGTAAACGACTACCACCCTTAGATTGCAGCCGGGACCGAATGCTTACCGAATTGAGGTTATGTTTTACTCAATGATGTAAAAAAGTAAAGATTCGTGATTTGCTCACAAAACAATCGAAAAAAGTATACCGAATGCAGTGACATATATACACATATTCGAATGAGCGTACGTTTACCTCAACAAAAGAGTACAAACTGTACTCTCTTCGGCGGTGCGTTTTTGAGGCACGGGTGGCGTATCTTTATATGTACAGAATATCATTGGTTTTATACTTATACCGCGAGTAATGTCACGGGAAACAGCTGGTTAAAAATTAGTATTTTAAGTTAGATTTTCAACGTAAAGAATTTTCACCAAGGTTGAATTAATAAGTTTGTGTTAGATTTTCGTACGAGTTGATATTTTCACCCAGGTGGAGGAGGAGTTCTTACCGGTGGACGGCTCAGCTGCCGGCCTACGACGGGCGAAGGTATAGACGACTTGCCTCACCGTCAGGGCAGGTGCCAGGACATACACACGGTCACCACCAGCCTGGGCGGCCGCAGGAGGAGGGACGAAGACTCGGAGCCATACGGTGGGGACAGGTTCTATAGACATTAACGCGTTAGCTTTTGAAAGAAAATAAAAGAAGTTTTCTTTTTTAAACACAGAAGATTTCAGAGAGTATGCGTTGGGATTGCACAATTTAATTCCTCCAGCAACATTTCTTTATCGGACAAATCGCCGTAGGGTATATCGTATACCACCTATTCGTACAAAAACTTCGATTCTTCATTCATCGTCCGAACTGTATCAGTGGAATGACCTTCCTGCGTCTGTATTCCCCGAAACATATAATTTAGGGGTTGGCAAGGGTAAATAGACATTATTTGAGTTTGTGTGATACACCTCAGGCTGCATCGTCACTTTCCATCAGGTGAGATGGCAAACACTCAAATTTATTTTAAAAAATAGGCACATGAACAAGTTCACTCCTAATCTTCATTACAGTCTGCTTAACGGCTGAACCAAGGATTCCCCTAACGATTTACACGTGGACTGATCCCTAGTAGTCAACAACTGTCTGCATCTCCCCACCTTAACCAGATCGTCGGTCCCTCTTGTAGGTATTAGCCTCGAAGTAAATAGAACTTCCTCCGAAGGGTCGGAGAAAGTCCGAACTTTCCATCCCAGAACTTTCCGCCCCATCGGCCATCGGTTCTACGCACTTTGTGCCCAGCTACTTCAACTTGCGTATGCTATGTCGGTCATTCTAATTCTCCTACTAGAGACCTTATTCCTGATCTTATGGCGTAGGGAAACACTATATATTGCCCTCTCCATAGCAACCTTGAGAAGCCTTTTTTAATCTTCCATAGGCAGAGATTTGACTGCCATCTCATCACCTGATGGTAAGTGATGATAAAGTCGAAGATGGATCATGGCTTCCTAGAAACAACCTATTCACTCTTGCCTCGAAGACGGCCAGCTTGTAATGTCGGGAATGCATAAGGAGGCAAAGTGTTCAATTCATTTGCGGTGCGCATTAGGCCCGCTATGGTGGCAGTGCGGAATTATAAGACACTTGTATGACATAAACGTACGGACGTAAATTAAATTTATGAAAATTTAATTTACGTCCGTAAATACTATCATTCCTTTAAAAAAATTGTGACTCACACAATTTTAATACTAGGAATAGAAACAAACTTGCTGTTCCAGACTTGAGACTACATAAGTAGGTAAATCTTTATAGAAGATGTATAAAGTTTTTCAATAAGGTACCGCAAATATTATCGAGTTACCTTACACATGTTTAAAGCTAGAATAAAAAACCACCTTTCTAAAAAGGGTACTACACTATTGACAATATTTATGTGATAAAATCCGTGGTCTTAAACTGCTCAGCTTTCAGTGTTTATGATATATTGTTACATTAAGTAATTGTTTTAAAAAGGCTACACTGTTGAGTTTCTTGGGTGCTTCTTTCTCAACAGGCCAAACCACTTTTTTTCAAAGCATCAAAATTCATATTTTTAGTTTAGTATTTTTAATTGTTTTTTATTATATTTTTGTAAACTTTTTGACGTTCATAAGTGCTTTTTGTAAGCCTAATTTGAATAAAGAATTTTGAATTTTTAACCCCCGACGCAAAAAGAGGGGTGTCCCCCAACGCGACGTTTTTTTTTAAAATTATTAATAGCTTCTTAGGTACTTTAACATTAAGTTTCTTTTATTATTTTTTACTTTTTAAAGGATTACTTAAGATCTTGTGTCGGGGGTTTTTTAAATTCTTAATTTAATTTTTGAATTTTAAAGTCTTCCTTCGTTTCTTCAGAGCCATGCAAGCGCGAGCTGAAGTACTTTAAGAAAAAATACGGAGCGGACGGCCACTTGCATTACGATGCACCGCAGTGCACCCCTCTGTGGCTGTATGCACCGGTTCAGGTATAGACTATTCTCACTTCCAGACTTTCACTTACACTAAATCCAATTATAACCACAACAAAGATAACTGAATGCACTTGCAGCCACGCCACCGCCATCCAAATCAAGAAATCAATGTTTATTGTCTTTATATTTTCAGTGCCGAAGGTTCATCTGTTACTGCGCCCTGGAAGATGGCTCCATCATTCAGGGCATCAAAGTGCCGAGAGTTGAAGTGTCCAACATGAATTGTGGTTAGCTTTTAAAAGTTTGACTTTTCTCGATCTCTTCAACCTGTCTAGGTCCATTGCAGGATATCTTCCACTTTCCTCATCCAGCCTCCAACAACGATCCTCGTTGTGTAAATTTTAAGGCTGAGAGCCAACTGCGCTCGCTAACTGCCCGATGAAGCTGTAAGGCTATCTGCGTGGAGGTAGAAGCTGTAAGGGGTATCTGCAACAGCAGTAGTCAGTTCGAAAAAAAAATATTTGGTGTGTAGTTTTTTAATACGTCATAAATGCCTATTAAAGTAGGTGCCTAAGTAAAAAAAAAATATTTTATTTTATGTTACTTGCTGCTGCGAAACCCTCCACGGGCGAGTCCGACTCGCGCTTGGCAATTTTATAAACTAGAAATTTGCAACTTTGTCATCATCATCAGCTCATTAAACGTCCCCACCGAGGGGCACGAGCCTACCCGTATAGGGTGATTAGGCCTTAGTCGTCCACGCGGGCCCAGTGCGGATTGGACGACTTCACACACAACCTTCGAATCTCTTCGCAGGCGTGCATGAAGGTTTCCTCACGATGTTTTCCTTCACCGTAAGAGCGTCGGATGTGTACATTACATATATTTTTCGAAAATTCGAAAATACATTGGTACGTGTCGGGATTTGAACCTCAGCCCTCCCGGTAGGAAGGCGACAGTCCACACCACTGAGCCACCGACGCTTCTTTCAACTTTGTGTTTCAACATAAATGAGCAATGATATTGTATTTATACCTATGTGTATGTTTGGCGTTTTGTTTGTAAGATTGTGGAGTGAATAAGGACTTTTTATTATTATTTATTGTATTTGTGCGTAGACTGTGCCCGTGAGAAGTGTCGCACGGGATCCGATGTGGAGTGCGACGGCTACGGGAACTACAAGGAGGCTGTGTTCACCCCTCTACAGGACAAGGAAGGTGATGACGGTGAGACATCATCTTTGTTCCCTGAGTAAGACGGTATATATGTATAAAGGCGGGCTCAGTAGATAGAGATTGGCCAACTTCACGCGCAACCAAATGTATGTTGTGTTCATTATTATATTTACATGTGCTGATTGAGTTTTGAGTTGAGATATATACCCTATTTGTCCATATACTCTTTGATAAACTTATAATATATGTATTATGTAAAGTGCGTGTATGTAGTAGTCTCTCTTTGAAGGTAGCCACGGAAGACCAGTGTCATGGTGTCTTCATCACTATGGCTTTTGCTGAGTGGTATACCAGTTCTGTGTCTTTAGATTTAGGTTCCGATGTTTAAGGTAATATTGTGTACTGCCACAGAATAAATATTTCTTTCTTTCTTTCTTTCAACCTTAGAATCTATTGGTAGGCGTGCACAGGTTTTCTCACGATGTTGTTCTTTAACGTAATGTATAATAAAAAGGGACTACATGGTCAATTATATCGAAGAATGAAGCTGTGAAATATAATAAGTAATAAAAAAAATATCCACTGACTTTCACACAGCACCATCTAGCCCAAGTTAAGCATGAAGCCTGTATTATGTACTAAACAACGGATATACATACTATATATTTTTGTACATACATATTATACATAGCAAACACCCAGACAATTACAAACAGACAAGTTGTACTCAACACAAATGTTTGTACTGCCCGGAGAACGAACCCGGAACCCTTGATGGAGCAGCCGACGTCTCAACCACCACACCAAATGGGTCTCATATATATTGCAGGCCCAGTCATTACCAGTAGGTACGGATTGGCTGACTTCGCGCACATCCTTTGAATCTCTTCGCAGGCGTGCGCAGGTAACTTCAGGATATTTTCCTTCACCATATGGCGTCGGATAAACGTACGCATGATTCCGAAAATTCGTTGGTACGTGGCTGGATTTAAACCTGCACCCTCCAGGTCGGAAGGCAACAGTCCGCACCAGTGAACCATCAACGCTAATAATGTTAATAACGGTAAATTAATTGGTTAACGTTTTCTCCCACCAGGATCGGAAGTACATGTACCAGGTCGAACCAGACGTGGCTCCAACTACAAGCCAACGTTACCAACTCGTGTGATCTGAAAACTATTTTTTTCCATTATGTATGACGTATGTTTCCTAAATGAACTGTACTAACTACTACTATTTACAACCTAATTCATAAAGTTTTTATTTAGTAAAATATTTGTTACTTTTTTCTTGTTAGAAATTATAATATATTTTTTGCAAATTAATAGTTTTATTTCCTTACTAGCTGACCCGACAGACTTCGTCCTGTCAGGAAAATTTGTAATGTGGTAGTGTTTTTTCCTACCTTTTTTATAATCTTTGCAAAAATTATCGTGAACAGAACCGTCATCCTGTTAATAATTCGGTGTAAATTAAAAATAATTAAATAAAACACTATAAGCATTTAAAAGTAAGTAATTTTAATGAACTTTATATTATAATAGCAATAAAGCTCAAATTGATTCTACGTTTTAGTTAGAAAACGTTTGTATGTGAAAAAAAAGGGCTGTTTTTAGGTTTTCCCGGCAATTATTCGATTTTTTTTTCGCCGTAAGAACCATCCTTGGACTTTAATGAACATTTAAAAAAAGAATTGGCCAAATTGGTCCAGGCGTTGTTAGTTATGCGCTTACCAACACATTTTGCGATTCATTTTTATATTATAGATTAGGCCTCTTAGGTAAGTACCTAGTAAAACGAGAGAAGTATACGTTGTCTTACTAGTCATTGCGATAAATTGTGGAATCAATAGTCATAGAGCCGGCCGTGTAAAAGTCCATGATCAATTTTTTTAAAATAGTCTGAGAAACCATAGAACTAAAGTCGACTTTGAAAATGCCTGATTTTTCCCGCATGCAAAATTCTGACCTCACTTCCGGTTGTAATTCTAGACATTGTTACTATACATAAAAGATACATGAAAAAAACTAACGACAAAATAAAGTATTCCATGAGAAGAATTGAGTTTTAAAAGTTCGACAAGCTGAATTTAATCACGAACGTGAGTCGACCACAAGAAAACGACGTTTATAGTTTGATTTTTGTGTTTTCAAATTTTCAAAATTATATGAACGTTATATTGTTGTATAATGGTGTGGACTGTCGCCCTCCTACCGGGAGGGCTCAGGTTCAAATCCCGCCACGTACCAATGTGTTTTCGAATTTTCGAAATTATATGTACGTTTTCCGACGCTCTTACAGTGAAGGAAAACATCGTGAGGAAACCTTCATGCACGCCTGCGAAGCGATTCAAAGGTTGTGTGTGAAGTCGTCAAATCCGCACTGGGCCCGCGTGGACGACTAAGGCCTAATCACCATATACGGGTAGGCTCGTGCCCCTCGGTGGGGACGTTTAATGTGCTGATGATGATATAGAGCGCAGGCGCGCTGTATCGATCACGCAATATTTCCATTATAAAATTATATCTCATTAAATCTTAAGTCCAATGTACTGTTTTCAAGGTAAAAGGAACATTTAAGATTGTCGAAGTCTATCGCGAAATAACACTAAAAAGTCGATAGCACTAATAATAATATAGCATTTTGAAATAAAGAACATTTTGTTTTGAAACGAATTGAAGAGCACTTAAAGTGAAAGGTTTCCACTGAAATTAATCTAGAATCTTTTAGTGTGCTAAATAAGTATCTAGAAGATCTATGCGACATTCTTGAACGTGATTTATCATGACTTACGTTTTGTATTGAGTTATCATTTAAATCTTATGATAAGTACGTGAGAAACATCCTCCATATCTCTCCATATTTCTCAACCTTTTATGTCACCAAATAATGCATCTTTTCTTCTTCTTCATCAGCTCAATTACGTCCTCAATGAGTGGCACGAGCCTACCCGTAAAGGGTGTATAGGTCTTAGTCATTGGCCGACTTCACGCAAAGCGTCGGATAAACGTACATATAATTTCGAAAATTCGTTTATCCGGCGCTCTTACGGTAAAGGACGATAACTGAGGCCTATACGGTATAAGGGTAGGCTCGTGCCCTCGGTGGGGACGTAAAATGAGCTGATGATGATGACAGCGCTTTCAAACAAACATTATAGATTAAAAAAATATGTATATACTTATGGCCAATAAAAGCTTTTATCACTTGATCGATCACGCAATGTTTCCACCTTAAAATTATTTCTCATTAAGAATATAAAAGTCCAATGTCGTTTCAATTTCGGATGTTGCGGCAGTTTGTGAATTCAGCTTTGTCTTTAAATACCTATCCTTTTATTAATCAAGTCAAATATTGAATTATATTATTACAATTTAAAAATACGATTAAAATGTTATTAAATAAACTCGTACATAAATTAAGAAATATTTATGTTTATTTAAAAATATATAGTTCTACATGGACACCTCTATTAGTATTATAGTTTTAATAAAGACATTAAAATTCAGGACATAATAATACAAGCCGTAGAATAATCATACTTATGCATGTATATAAGACTTAATTCATTTGAATGTAATGAATAAATTAATTAAAAAATCACAAGATACGTTTATTATGTTATAAGTGAACGGGACGGTCAGTGCTCACCTGGTGGAAAGTGATACGGCTGACCATAACAGATGCACTGTTGAAGGAAATTAATAACAGTAATTAGTCATTATTTTCCGTCAACACTACCGTGCGCCCGACACCCGAGACGACAGATGATAGGTCTCTTATACCCGGTAATTTTAGCTACAGTGTCCTTATCCCGAAACACAGAAGTGCAAAAAGAACCTATTTTAAAAGACAATATCTGGCACTGCGTGGAAACTACCTAGACGCTTCAGTACCGAGTCTACCACCTAGTAAATTATATGGGCTTAGTAAAAAATAGGCCTTATAATGTCGGGGGAAAAAGACCGGACATTCTACATTATGAAGAAAGAAAGAAAGAAAGAAAAAAAAATATTTATTCAAATAAATCTGTTACAGATACTTTTGAATCGTCAATTGTTATTATTATCATATTTTTTGTGACTCTACCACCGGTTCGGAATAAGTAGGATCTTCGAGAAGAGCCGGCAAGAAACTCGAGTTACTCTTTTAATCTTTTTATATCAGTGGTTACAGTTTTGTCATTTACCTACACATAGATTTACAATAATTTATTACAAAGATTTTGTAACTGGAACACTAAGTGCAAGACCACACATCTTTATCCGATAAATATTCTTCTATTGTATAGTAACCTTTTTTCATGAGGGTTTTTTTAATCTTTAATTTAAACTGGTGAAAAGATAAATAAAGGCAAAATTATTAAAGGTTTCAAAACTTGGACAAGTTGCCGGACAACGTGAATTTTGGCCTGACTTTCGGCTTTATACAGACACTGTGCAACCCTTCAAAGTGCTTTATTATGTAAAAATACTTATAGTCATTTATTTAATTTTAAATCCCAAATAAATAAATAATTGTATGTTTGGTTGGTTAATAACCTAAATGGTTGGTTAATAACAAATTCTTTGTTATTTAGGTAAACAGTCCTATTGATGGTAAATACCATTATTAGTACAAATACCAATTACACATGTTTTAATGGCTTAGCGGATTTGGAATTTGGAATGATGATTGAATCAGACAAAATTCAGATTGCCTGTATTTTATGTCTGGCCGGTTTGGCTGCGACATGACGTATCCTTCCGCGTCGCGCATGCGTATTGGCGACGCTTACAGCTGTTTTGTCAATATGTATCCATATAGTTATATATTTTATGTATGAATTGTATATAGGTACCTACTTAATGCACCCTATTGAAATCACGTTTCATCGTGTAATACTGATTTGATGTATCTACGAGTATAAAAGGTATAGGTAGACATTTTTGTATGTCATTACCACAGATAAAATCTATAATGTAGATGAATAATGTGTTTATGGTAAAATGGTCTGAGCGTCCAATGATATTCTGTATATATAAAGGTAGACGCCACCCGTGCCTCAAAAACGACGCAAAGAGAACACAGTTTGTAGGCTTTTGTTTAGGTAAATGTACGCTCATTCGAAATATGTGTGTGTGTGCTGTCACTGCATTCGGAACACTTTTTTCGATTGTTTTGTGAGCATATCACGAATCTATACTTTTTACATCATTGTGAGCGTCGACTTTAGATCGTGACTTGAACAGGGGGTCGGAGCTTCAAATCTCGTGGAAAACACACCAAAGTAAAAAGTCACCCTGCATTTTCCAAATCCCATTAGAAATTGGCCCGTATTCTAGAACGAAATTCAACGTTGACCTTTACTTAAATTGAGTTAGAAAAGGATGGTGTTATTAATCGTATAGAGTGCTCCTTTCTCACTCTACTTAAGTGAAGATCAACGCTTGAGTCTCGTTCTTTAAGGCTGAGAGCCATCTGCGCTCGCCAATTGCCTGCTGAAACTGTAAAGGCCATCTGCGGCCAACACCAGTAGTCAGTTCGAAAAAAATAAAAAAAGTCTCGTTCTAGAATGCGGGCCTTGGCCAGAAAGAATTAAAGATTTTTATTTAGTACACATTCAAAACATTGCACAGGTTTAAAAAAAGAAAACAAGGAAAACACCTAACATTAACATATAAATCTTATTTTTATTATGGCGTCAATATCATATCAACAAATTGTGGCCCAAATTGTTGGCCACTCAGCTGTATTGTCACTAAAGGAAACCATGAAGCTGGTCTAATGTGGAATCCATGGTAATAAAAGGACACCAGGTCTACGTTTATTTGCATTAACAATTTCAACACTAAGTACCTTTTACTACATACATTGCTTGTTGAATCACCTGATTGTTTTGCAAAGAAGACGACTCCATTCTCTACGTGCGTCCCATTGCAGATCATAAAGTTCATCATCATCAGCTCATTGAACGTCCCCACCGAGGGGCACGAGCCTACCCGTATAGGGTGGTTAGGGCTTAGTCGTCCACGCGGGCCCAGTGCGGATTGGACGACTTCACACACAACGTTCGAATCTCTTCGGAGGCGTGCATGAAGGTTTCCTCGCGATGTTTTCCTTCACTGTAAGAGCGTCGGATAACGTACATATATTTTCGAAAATTCGAAAACACATTGGTACGTGTCGGGATTTGAACCTCAGCAGTCCACACCATTGAGCCACCGACGCTCTACCGACGATCATAAAGTTCATTTATTTATAAATAAATAAAAGTTCATTTATTTTCTCTCCACAAATGACATTAATAAATACAGATCTAGTGTAACAATTTGTCATTCGTGGGAGATTGGTGCCCATATAGTTTCGAAGACCTGTATGATGGGTCACCACAACGGGTCATAGGCCTTCCCGTACATCATAGCTACGGGGAGATCAATCCATGCGGGTCTAATAAATTGGTGAAAACGGCTACCCCTTAACTATAAGTACTGTAACATATGCTGAGCGGGAAGGCCTGTGTCATGCAGTGAGACGTTATAGGCTAAATAAACAACTCTATACAGGCCTTATATAGAGTGCATAGACACGATTATTTGATTGCCTTATAGGAATTCATTCTGCTTTAAAATAGACGGCCTGTTCTAGCTAGTTGAGTGTAGACCGCTGTGATCCAGGGATTGTGGGTTCGAATCCGCGGTGAGACTGCATAGTTAAAGTTACGATGTATCCTGCAGGTAGGACGATACAGGATGGAGGATTCTAGGTCTTTACGTCGTATCTCTCAAGGATTCACCAAATAATGCATAAAATACACTGAAAATAACAATAATTTTTGTTATGTTCAGTTGTAACAGTTATTTCTTAGTGAGTAGTCCCAATTCTCTACATTAGAGACACAAAGGCTTTAAGTTTCTATCCCCGGGCAGTATACATTTGTGTGCACGAACATGTATGTTTATTTTGGTCCGGGTGTGTTTCAATTTCACAAAAAATATTGTTAAACTATGTTTATGTGATGTTTAGTGCTCAACGCAAATCCTTGCTGGAATTAGGACTAAATCGCGCTGTGTGAATGTTACCCACAGATTTCCCAATACAGGAGATGGGGCAAGCCGCGTTTAAAGTGCGACAAATGTAAGCTCAACGAGCATACACTGGCTGCCAGTTTACGCTCTGTGAGACGAGTCAAGACGCACGAATATTAGAAGAAATTACAGTTTTTTTTCCAAAATGCCATCCTGTGCAATTGTAACATGCCATCATCGCAATGAATCAGTAAATTTACCAAGAAATATAATAACTTTTCACAGGTAAGAACCGAAAACAATTGCGACACTGCCTATAAACTTGGCGGCTTGTCCAGTCTAATTGTATATTCGGATGTCTGTGATGTTACCCATTTGTTCTAATGGTTGACACGTCGGCTACTACATCAAGGGTTCTAGGTTTGATCCCCGGGTAGTACAAACATTTGTGTGCATGATCTCTGTCTTTGTATGTTTGTATTGGTCTGAGTGTTTTTTATATATAAAAACGTATATAAGTATATTTATAAAAACGTATATAAGTATGTTTAACAGTTGTTTAGTACCCGTAATACAAGCTCACGCTTAACTTGGGGCTAGATGGCGTTGTGTGAATGTCAGTGGATATTCATTCATTATTCTAATTTGTCTTCACCACTCGGCAACCTACAAGTAATGATACTTTTATTTTTTATTGCTCTACATTTTTCAAACTCATTGTTACCGAATAGTTTGTTTTTTGAAAATAAATTGAAATTAAAAAATAGAGATCTTGTAAACCAATAGAAAATAGCATTTTTATTTCGGTCTGCTAGCGATTTTTTTCATAACCTTCACCTAGCGGCTGAAAGCGGGTATTTCTGGGCGCCCTTGTGACGTCACTGTCACGCCTGCAGACGTCAGTGTTGCAAGCACAACGAGATCCCAGTGTTTGGGCAAAATAATATAAATGTAGATATCTTGATTTGGTAACACATTTTTTTATGAATTGTTAAAATTTAGACTTTTTTGCGTTAGGTATGTTTAAATATCATTAATTTAAATATCATTAATTTGTAAAGACTGTTGTGGTTGGTCTGGAACTATTATATAATTAACTAACAGGTATTAATTTTTAAATATTTTACAAGTTTTATATGATAATAATTCAATTCTGTTACAATGTTATGGCGATTACTTTGTCATTCTTAATAATTACTTATAACAGCTCAGCTGTTATAATTACCATAACCTGCCTACTTTATTACTTACCCGGTTCCCGTTTCCGTTTTAAAATTACCGGGTATAAGAGACCTAACATCTGTTGTCTCGGGTGACGGGCGCAGTGCGGCATTGATATATAATAATGTCTATCAGTTGTTGGTCTCCATCAATGCCGCAACCAAAATTTACACGTCAACTAGCCACAAATTTAGTACCTGTAACCTGTAATATGGGTACTAAAGTCTCGATTGGTATATAAGTTACCCCACCATAATGTCAAAGGTAATTCGTGACTAAACCTGGCAAGTCGCCGGCACCGAAGTCAGTCGATACCACGCGCTCACGGACGCGCGTCGCTCTCCCGCCATATTGGTTTACTCTCGTAAAATAAGTGTTCAGTGAAAATGCCTAATATAATAAACGAAGTTAAGCTAGACTTTAAAGATGTGCTGTTGAGACCTAAGCGAAGCACTTTGAAGAGCAGGAACGATGTAAGTCTCGTGTTTATGCACATCTGTACGGTAATTCCAATTGCCGTCATTAATTGTGGAGTGTTTATTTTCGCATTTTCCCATTGAATATTACGGAATAACATTTGAATGGGTTCTTTGTGACTATGATCATATCATACATAGTTGCATGTTAGTACCTATACTCGTATGTAAAACAGTTTCATTTATAAATTGCAAACAAAATATAAATAATTATTTTTGATATTATTTTAACTTGATTAATAAAATTATTTTAAATATTTTAGCATGTGTAAAAGGAATATATTTAATTGACTATTTAACCGATTATTAACTCGGAAGTGTTCTTATGTAAGTAAATTAATATTACATAATAGTTACCTATAGGTACGTATGAAAAATGCATACATCTTACATTTATTTGACGACCCATTTGGTGTTGCGGTTGAGAGGTCGGCTGCAACAACGAGGGTTCCGGGTTCGATCCTCGGGCAGTACAAACATTTGTGTGCATGAATATGTCTGTTTGTAATATTCTGGGTTTTTTATGTATAATATGTATGTATTTACAAAAAAAAAGTATTTCAGTACGTTTGAAAGAAAGAAAGAAAGAAAAAATTTTATTCAAATAAATCTGTTACAGATACTTTTGAATCGTCAAGTGTTATTATTATCATATTTTTTGTGACTCTACCACCGGTTCGGAATAAGTAGGATCTTCGAGAAGAGCCGGCAAGAAACTCGAGTTACTCTTTTAATCTTTTTATATCAGTGGTTACAGTTCTGTCATTTACCTACAAATAGCTTTACAATAATTTATTACAAAGTTTATCCGTTGTTAAGTACCCATGATCCAGGCTTCACGCTTAACTTGGAGCTAGATGGCGCTGTGTGAATGTCAGTAGATATTAATTTATTTATTTTACTATGAAACTTATAAGAATATAAATAAATTACATTGTATGTGTGACCTCACTCATGTTTCCTGATTTACAACTCAAGTAGAAATTGGCACAGTACCTAAACCTACATGTGTTATAGATAGCGAAAGGTCGCTAGTTCAATTCCGGTGTGGACTAGATTTCAGTAATTATGTTTGTCTTTGTATTTATGTTCCTAAATATTATATAGATTAACCAATGCCGGATCTTTTATACAGAAAAACCTACATAACAATAATAATATTAAATAACTTTTCACAGACTAGGTACGTGGATGTTTTGACAAAAACAAACGGATAAATACACTTCTGTGCTCTTTAAAAAATAAATAATAAACATGAAACAAACACAGAATTAATTAAAATTTCCGGTGCATTAATAAGGTGTTTTTAATGTTTGATAATGTCAGTCCTTTTGTTTTATATTTTGCTTATATGGCAACATTTGCAACGTATTGTAGAGTCCCTAATAATAAACAGTCCGCTTCGAACAAAAAAAAGAACGACTGTTTATTGTTTGAAGCGGGATTTCCTTTCAAAACAACGAACCTTTACGATAGCAACAATGTTTATTTTAATCAGCTTTATTCGAGCACTCATATTCTGATTGCGACAACCCTTCAGGGGAATTTAGCGGGAATCCGTCATCATCAGCCCATTAAACGTCCCCACCGAGGGACCTACCCCTTTAGGGTGTAAAGGCCTCAGTCGTCCACGTGAGCCCTGTGCGAATTGGCTGACTTCACGCACAACCTATGAATCTCTTAGCGGGTGTGCGCAGGTTTCCTCTGTTTTCCATCACCATCATCAATCAATATTAATAATTACGGACTTTTTGTGATTGGCGCGATGTGTTACGGCCAAATCTCCCCATAGCTGTGTGGAAAGTTTGAAGAACGTTTGAGGCTGATGATAATATATTTAGTGTTGCCACTTTAGTTTTACAAATGGGGCTATTTGAGAAGTTAAAAAGAGCTAGATAGGGCTAGATGGAGTGCCAAAAGATTGTCTGTACTACAATTGCTGAAAAATTTATTTTAGAGTATCAAAAAAAACGTCACGTCTGATGAGATAGCAAAAAGAAAACTTCATATAACAGTATTTCAAGGCTGTGAAATAGGACTAAATCATTAAAAAGGAGTTCACCTATACTAAAAAGTGCTAGATCTAGCCCCAAAAGGGCTAAGGTGGCAACACTGGATATATTGCGACGGCAGGAGGAATCGGAAATTTCTCCTTTTTTAAAGGTTGTAACGCATCGTAGCGCCTTCGTAGCACTAGCAAAAGACCCTGCTGAAGGGTATATTTCTCAAAAACTATTTATATTTAGATTTGAAGTAGAATTAATAGGCTCGATGTATTCTGATAAATTAGTTCGTCAACTTTTAACAAATGGCCCCGCTTGTACTATACAAATATATTTTTGGTGGCTCATTGGTGTGGACTGTTAGCCTTCCGATCTGGCTAGTGTAGGTTCAAATCCCGCCATGTACCAATGTATTTTGGAATTTTCGAAATTATATGTACGTTTATCCAACGCTTTCACGGTGAACGAAAACATAGTGATGAAACCTGTATTTCATGATATCTGGCACTGCGGTGGTACCTACCTAGACGACTCAGTATCGAGTCTACCACCTAGTAACTGTCCCTGAAACAATTTCTATTATCTTTTCGCGATTAGTCTTCGAACGGCAAGACGACCTAGGCAGTTCTCTCTCTCTCTCTTCAACCTATTGCAGTCCACAGCTGGACATAGGTCTCCCCCATTTTGCGCCAGACATCCCGGTCCTCCGCTTTTCTCATCCAGCTTCCACCAGCGACCTTTCGCAAGTCGTCGGTCCATCGGTCCGGAGGGCGTCCTACGCTACGCTTGCCGAGACGCGGTCTCCACTCCAGAACTCGTCTGCTCCAACGGCCATCGGTTCTGCGACATACGTGACCAACCCACTGCCACTTCAACTTGCTGATAACTTGCATTAATATGTACTAAAAGTCACCCCAGCCACAAATGAAAGTAAACTGTAAGGTTCGTGTCGGAATCCATTTCGTCAGTTATCATGATCGACAAAAAGCCATGCAATAGATTTGTATAACACAGATTGCTTTGAGTGAAACTACCAAGGCTTTCTAAAATAAACAACCTTCCCCAAGGTTGCAAGAGATTATCTTGCGATAAGCTGATTTAATTTTTATTTTACTAACGACCCACCCCGGCTTCGCACGTATTGTGGGATATCCACAATGATGTATATAGTATAAATGCCACCCGTGCCTCAAAAACGAACCGCTAAATAGGAAACATTTGTAGTCTCTTTGTTTACGTAAATGTACGCTCATTCGAAATATGTGTATGTGTGCTGTCGCTGCATTCGGAACACTTTTTTCCGTTGTTTTGTAAGCATAACACGAATCTATACTTTTTACATCATTGGATATCCATAAGAGATAGACATAATACCATCGTGGAGTTTTCTGTAGACCTTTTCAATGTATAGCACATTATTTTAATAAATCTCGAAAGGGACGCCTGCGCTTGTAATGCAAGCGGAAAAAACGAAATTATTTACACTAGAATTCACATTAGAAACCTCAAAAATAACAGTATTTCTCTAATATTTAATGGATGTTAAGTTAAAAAACCGCATCAACATTGGTTGTGTACTTTTATAGATTTAAGCATCGTGAGGTAACCTCCGCACGCTTGCGAAGTGATTCAAGGGTGTGCATGAAGTCGCCCAATCCGCACTGGGCCCGCGTGGACGACTGGCCATATGCACCCTTTACGGGTAGGCTAGTGCCCCTCGGTGGGGACGTTTAATGAGCTGATGATGAAGCATACATAGGGATATAGGGACAGAGAAACCGACAATGTTGAACCTACACCCTCCAGATTAGAAGACAACAGTTTACACTATTGAGCCATCGACGCTGTTAGCTTAACTGAGATTCCGTCCCGCCGGCGGGGCCATCGTCGCGTGTCGCTGTAGGTTCGCACAGCCCATTCGCGTAACCGGCATGTGTCGGGCCGCTTTTCCCCAAACATAGGCAACCAAGCACCCCCGCAACGCCCTAAGCCGAGGTTCGAGTTGGACTCAGAGTGGCTCTGGGACGCCCTTAGGCTCGTTGTGTAAATTTTAAGGCTGGGAGCCATCTGCGCTCGCCAATTGCCTGAAAAAAAAAACAGCTGTTATCTGAGTGCTTTTTAACCTCCAATCCGGTTATACGTTAATTATGAGCTAGCTTATACACGATACCAAGAAATTGCACGATTTTCGTGTAGCAAAGCTAAATTGTAACATTTTAAGATAAGTTATAGAATCCGGAACAAACTGGTTTATTCGTGTTTTATCTCAATGTAATCTTTGACCGTCTTTGTTGTAATTTTGATGTCTGGCGCAAAATGAAATTAATCACTCGACGAGTCGAGTTCTAGTTTTGGTTCGACATAGTCAAGACAAACCATTTATTCAATTTAGGCATAATATATTGACGATCTATGTAATGATTGAGACGTCACCTACTTCACCAAGGGTTCCGGGTTCTATCCCCGGGCAGTACGAACGTTAGTGTGCATGAACATGTCTGTTTGTATTGGTCTTGATGTTTTCTATGTATGTATTTACATACATATTATACAAAGAAAACATCCCGGGGATCGAACCCGAAACCGTTGGTGTAGTAGCCGACGTCTCGGCCTTAGTTACTTGTTGGGGCTAGATTTCCTTATGTTTCGCTTTGTCAATGTTATTTAGTAATTTCCTATATTGATATGAATTGGTTTTTCAATCCCAGCCGTAAAAACCGTTATTAAAATCCACCAAACCGCATTGGGCGCGTGGTGGGTTCCGGCCCAATCTCTCCATTGCTATGCTGTGCGGGACGGCCTGTGCCCTGCAGTGGGCCGTTATATGCTGATGATGGTCCTTAAATATAATAATTTGTTCTGTTCTACTAATCTCAACTGCTGTAATTCATGCTTGCGAGCCTAGTACAGAAACTAAGAAACATAAAAAATGCTTGTAACATTAAAAGTGCAAATCAAATTTATAATTTTTAAAAGAGCCGTGTGTTATCAATCTATCAGTGGACATGTTTAATCATCGTCATCGAAATGCGTGCGACCGTCAGCCGGCGCGTGCGCATATCACGTGCGCGGACTAGTGATGTGCTCTGACGGCGTATCGATATAATTTTAGATTAGCGCGTCCAAACAAACAGTCAAACTCATCAGCATAATAATATTAGTATAGATATACGTTTTTTTTTATTAAGTATTCATGTAATTTGTGAAGAAATACAATTTCTTTTTTGTTGATTTCATTAGTCTTACAAGTCAACTTGCTGCGAAAACTATTGCATGACAACCGTAAATACTCGTCACATAATAGTTATCTCGACATTAGCTGCGCGGGCGCACACGTGCGTAACGTCACTATGAAATGTCGGCGACAATTGACAGTTAAACTGAAGATCGTTGATCGTTTCATTGATGGTAACATTTCTGACGTCCATGGAGAGATATTTTTTTTTGCTTTTTTAGCTAAATTTAAAATAAATCTCGGAAGCCTAACGATTTGAATAACACCGAATAATGCTAATGGTATAACTATACCGACTTGGTGAAGAGGCAATGAAAAATTAGTCCCTTAATTTTAGTAACAAACATAACCATTACTGTAGCAGTCCATTGCTGGACGTGGGTCCCCGTTCTGCGCTCGATATCCGGTCCTCCGCATCCAGCCTCCACCAGCAACTTTTCGCTTGATTCTAATCCAAAATTTAAATGCACCTTAATAAGACCACTGATAAACAATAATTATTTCCACCCAAATAAATACCTGATGCCTCCCTCGATAAGGGAGCGTTCAAGTATTACGTAACGCAATTTTTTAAGATTTTTGACCTCTTTTGATTTCCTCCTCTTGTAACGCACCGTAACGTTATTCTGTACTCCCCCTCCCACTCTCTAAACGTTACGTAACACTCAAGTGACCATTTTTATCCTAGTGTCGCAAAAAAGTATGTTACAGATTTTATTTACAATACAATCTAGGGATTCCTCGTGAAATATAAACAAAAAGGTTTGCCAACTTGCGAGAACAAATCACAAATGACGACCAGACTAATACAATCAAGGGTTCCCCCGTAAAACGCAAAATGAAAAGGGTTGCCAATTTTGGAGTTTTAATTCCCAAATTTTTTATTTAAAAAAAACAATGTTACGTAACGTGTTGTGAGAAAGACCCCTCCGGCCCTGTAACGCATCGTAACGTTTTATGAGACCCCCCCTCCCCCCAAATCGCGTTACGTATTACTTGAATCTCTACAGCGTCGATGACTCATTGGTGTTGAAGGGCGCACGTTTAAATCCCACTACGTACAAATCAGGCATTTTAGGGGTATCGACATTTAGTTATATTGTTTCTCAGACTATATTTAAAAAACATGTATCTGATCCATAGGACTTTTATACGGCCATCTCTCCAGCTATATGTTTTGATACCGTGAAACTAGACGATTTGCTGTTAACTATTGTGATATTTAAAATTATATGATTAAATCGATTATGCACTCTATTTCTATGAGAACAAGATTTAATACAACACATTATGTACTCGCAAGTCTCGCATATATAGTGGGCATTATGCCAAGTACTTACCAAACAATGTCAGTGGTCCAATGAAATTCCGGAGCTATATTAATCGGAAGAATATT
>PQWD01011540.1:12951-37311 GCA_019425675.1 Leucinodes orbonalis | reverse complement strand
CTCATCTGTGTCAGATATTTAACAACGATATTAATCGCAGATGCTCCGAAGACGGCTTCCCGTTATATTATTTATCAAAAGTAATAAATATAAAATTTTATTTTTTAACTTTAATATTAATACTTTTATGTATTTTTATTTTCCTAATTAAATCCTAATGGAAGTTATACATAAACTGCATCTATATATTATTTGTTGAGATGGTAGATCAAAACGCAGTTATCACCTCTACTGTTTTCTCGTTGGTATCAAGAGTCCGTTTAGGGAAGACACGTGTTAGAAATTTTTCTTTCAAAGTTGTGACTAATTAACAAGGTCTACCTGCACAAGGTCTATTCAATTACAATTTTTTTAACCTTTTAAAAATATTTTGTTTAATAAGTTCAATCAAACGACGAGTGTGACTGCACGTTTACGAGTAGAAAGATAATCGAAGACTTATCTCATTAATATTTGGAAAAAATTGTCATTTGGTACTTATATAACGATGTTCTAGGATTTTAAAAATGACAATATTTTGATGAGATGTGTTAAACTATATTTTAACCCATTTTATTGTTGAAATACAAACGTTACAAATTGTATCTATGTAGACCAAGAGCGATTGGAGCTCAGTTGACTAACCCATCAATGCATCGTTCATTCGTGACATGAAATTAATAAGATATTGAAATCAGTGTTGATGTTCGCAACGAATCGAGGCCAAAGGCACGCACTTACGTCGGTTTTGTTTATGTAACGCGAACCACAAATGGACTCCGGCGCATGTTGTTTAATTTATTGTGCAAATTCGCCGTAAGAGTGTTCCCTACAAACACAGTTAACTTCAAACAACTATAAATCCCTGGTACGATGACATTCATATGTCGCGCAAAAATTCATAAACGGGCTTCACATCTTATATCAGGTACTCTTTGATCTTACCTATGTTAATATCAACAATATCAGATCTGTTCGCATGTTATCTAGGAAAAAACAATTGAAAATCTATTGTTTGTTGGCGGATTTTGACTGTTCGTAAACTAAACTTGGAATATGTGGATGGTAGTTCTAGAAGTATGAAATTCGTACGAACAATATTCACAAAACAATTTTGTGTAATACAAGTACAGCTGTATTACTTTAATGCAGAGCGTTACAGGAAAATTAGCAGTTACTTATTAAAACACCAACTTCTAACTTATGGAAACCCTAGCACAGTGGCCTGGGCAGGACGTAAAAGTTTACCGTAAAGATAACTAGTAAATATTTACTTAAACATTATTGCATTCGATACATACAAATGCGAGTTCACAGGTTGATCATTTTCGCAGCTTTTCACCACTACTACAAAAATAATGACCAATACGAAGCCCCAAGTTCAAAGACGACGTTAAAATTAATAATTGTGCCCTATATACACTGATATGACCTAAATTTCAAAAATTTTGCGTCAAGACCCGATCACCACTTTCCTCATAAAAAAAATAGGGTTATCCAAAGTGTGTGCGATAAATTTATTCATTGAGTATACAGTGAGTATTAACACCAGTACTTGCTACATTACATGGTAACCCTAGCGAGGCGCTCGTTCGCGCCAGTGCCGGGGAGCGATGGCGCCGAAGCCATATTCAAAAACACGGACTCTTCGTCTACCCGTCGTGCAATCGAAAGTCTAGATTTCCGATTCAACTCGACATCTGTGTTTTCCCCAATCGGTCAGGTTACTTCTAATGCGTGAATATTCGAGAACAACGGGCGTTTGGCGCAAGCATGCAACATTACACTTTGAACGGCATTATCAACAACGTTTATTGCAATCATGATTGGTTAAGTATTTTTTAAATTTACATTAACGCTTATGGTCAAGCTGTACTGAGCTGAAGAGAAGTACCAAAGGGAGGGCAATTACAGAATACTGATTTCTTAACCTCTACTTAACTGCCGCATGTTGTCTTTTGAATTCCTATAATGCTTAGTTTAAAAAATAAAAGAACTATTTTAGAGCAATCTCAATGCTGATGGAAAATTCGCCCTAATTCGATTTCCTAATTATCCATATAATACAATATCAAGACCCTCTAAATTACAGTTGCAAATTTTTTTTTGTTAATTAAACCGTTCATAAATTTCATTATGACCGGTACATGGTTCAACTGAATCACATAATAATTATGTGTACCGCGACCTAGTGATTGGGGGCGGGTGAATTAGCGCTAACTCCCAATGTTTATAACATATTTATCACTAAGTACCCATGATAACAGCAGCCCACAATAGCGTCTTCAAACAATGACACTGATTTTGTATCGTTACTATTTACACGAGTCTGATACAACATTTAGGACGTCGAACGGAATAATATATTTTTTATGAATGACGGTTCTTGGTATTTTGCGAACAGTTACGACGCATTGCGGCCGGCGCGTTGACAATAAAATGTTCGAAAAAGCCTTCGGGCCAAATGGCATTGGAAACGAATAGTGTGTCAATAATTTCCATTTATCTCTTTCGAAGATTTATGTTCTGAACTTATTATTTTTATTTTTTATTTTCTCAGTTTTTCTTTGTTTGTGTACGAAATAAATTATTTGTGTTTCCTTTCTATTTTTCACAGTTATTTGGCAAATGAGTAAGAAATAAAAATGAAAACCATGTATTGACATTTGACAATAAACATAAGAAATACAATTAATTATATTAAGGAAAAAGAGACAAAATATAACTTTTTACAAATATTGAAAAAATAAAACCAAAACAAATGGTCAAAAGGTTCGTCTCAGCAACAGCGCGGATATTCTGACGGAATCCATTGTAGAAATAAATAAATAGTATATCAGTGTACTAGTAGATTATTGGCGCAATTGCCGATCAATAGGTCGAATCGCAAATATACATATTCGACAGCTTTGAGAATTAATTGCAAATAATCGGGAATGTTTGTTATCGAATCTTTCGTTTGCAAAATCAAATGGCAAACCATTATGAGCAATAATTCATCGTACCCGTTTACTGTTAGCTCCGACAACTAGTCGAATAACATACATCATTGCTTATTTCTGATTAGGAGATAGTGAGGGTTGTAACCATATTATAAAGGTACAGTAGTAAACAAATATTTGAAATTAAGTTTGATTTTCTTAGTTTTAGCCAGGTATTCCAACTAATATTTGCTAGAGAAGTATCATAAAATATTTCAACAATAACTTCTAAATTGCGAAAAGAAAATAAAAATGATAATTTGTCAAAGACCTGTGCTGATTGCCCAAAATCACTTCATCATAGTAAATAGTAATCAGAATGATAATCACTATATTTTAATAATCGCATTTAATTTGACACATATTCGTGTACACATATACAAACAGACATTGTCAATCTTTGCGAGAAATATTAATTCTCACGAAGTTTTCATCGATGTGTCTATATTTTGTAATTATTATTATTATGTGGCGACCCTAAGCGGACTGTAAACAGCACGCGAGGTACAAGTCTCACCACTTTCAGATGAACTCGATGTGCGCCATTCGTAAGGCTGTAGTCAGACCGCCTTGGACCGAGAAACGTGTGAATGTTGACGCCCGTTGCATATTTTTTATACTAGAACCATTTTTACAGCGCATTGAAAAAAATATATTTTTTATTTGTTGATCGAGCCTTATAGTTTAATCGACTTGATTTAAAATTTGTTTACCAAATAGTTGATAACATGATCAAATTAAACCACTGAACAACAATTAAAAAGTTCAAAACACTAAATAAATCTTTTTTTTTTGTAACTAACTCATTAATTTTATGGCGTTACGGACCGGTATTTCGATACATTCCGTGCCGTATGTATGTATGTACATTGTATATGATAAACAGTTTCAATGATAGTCTTCAGATATTTATTGTATGTAGTGTTTATGTTTATGATAATAAAACGTTCGTTATAATCCTATGACAATAATTTGTTTGTTTTCTTGATAGTTTTGGCTGTATAATATTTCTATAATTTTCATTAGTTTATTACAACAACCTGTTTAGTGTACCATGTCCAGTTAATAATTCTTTATTATGACTATTATTTACGGGACATGATGATTTAGAACCCATGTAACAGCCCCCTAGATTGGCAATTACTCACACACTGACTCTAGGACAATGAACGGTATTTAATACGAGTTTACACTCAGCGAGACGATTCACATAAAGAGTGCACAGGCAGACCTACTTTCCTTGCTATTTATAGACAGGGATAAATATAACTAAGTCAGGCAGAGCCTTCTAGCTGGTTAGGTTAGGGTCGTTCACCTTAGGTTGTTCCGTACTCAATATTGGAGTAGAACTCTGGTTTAGAATGAGGAAAACAAATAGAAAATTAATTATTGTTTTAAAGCAAGTTGTTTATACAAAACAAGCGTGTTAACACAGATTTTAATATAAAGTGTGGCTTATAGCGTATCCAGTCTCACTTTCTCTCTCTTCAACCTATCGCAGTCCACTGCTGGACATAGGTCTCCCCCATTTTGCGCCAGACATCCCGGTCCTCCGCTTTTTTTCCCGCGTATCCAGTCTAATAATTCAATTTTCTATGGAAAATCCAAAGCATTTCATAAATTATACTTTATCATATACAGAATATTCCGGAACAGGACTACATGGTTGAGTTAATAAAAAATAAATATAGAACACCTATATTATTAACGAACTCACTGCGTTATGTAAGGTAACATACTAAATTATTAATATTTAACAATGTCATTAAATAAGAGAAAAAAAGTGTGAATAAGAAGAAAATAAGTGTATTCAAACATCAAATCTTCCTAGTTTCGCAATATGTTCTGAACGCTGCGTTGTAAGCAGTGATGGTCGGTTGTGGGGTCAACCCACTAAGGGCAGGTGCACTTGTGTAACCATTTATTCCCGTCTCGAAGATGTTAACATAAGTATTATGTATGTTTATTCTACTGTAAGCACTTAAGTTCAAGCTTGGTGAGTTTATGAATGCTCCTTGTATCTATATCCATTCACTGTATGTACTGAATAATGACTTTATTCATTGTTTCTATTGAAGAATCGTCAACCCTTTGAAATGGTTTTAAGGATATGTAGACGGACAATATAACGGACAAACCCGTTCATTATAAAAATATTGTATTGAGTTGGAACCACGACTGCATCATTTAATATAATGTTAAAATTTTATAAAGTTACATAAAAAAAGATAATTTTAGCAAATAGTAAAATATATCTATTATGTAATCATGAATGTGTGTGACTCTACGAATGTCTAGCTATAGAACATCGATATTTAAAGTGCACCTCTGTAACGAGTTATGATATTAAAATGCCTTTAAGACCAGGAAAATATGGTTACAAAGTGGAAGGCTGAATTATGTTTTTAACTCTTACTTACTTAACTCTTTTTTTAAAGACCTCTAATCAAATAGGACCTATTAAGTATTTATATTTATTAAAATTATAAAAACGTCAGTGCACAAGTCTTCCAACAAAACATTCTGAATAATATTGTCTTAGTAAAATTATAAATAAAATAAATATATCCACTGACTTAATTCAATAAATAGATCACCATTATGGTGACAAAAGAATGAAGACACCTTTCGTTATTGGTTTCAGCGATTTACGGGGCAAGTTGCGAGAAAGGGCCACCAGCCTATAGAGATAAACATATTTTTTTTATCATTAAATATCTTTATCCTATATGGACAAATGAAAGGCATGTCTTTTAAGCAGATAATTCGTTTTACCAATTTACCTGTCTTAAGTGACATTCAATCTGGGTGGTCTAATTTGACAGACTGCCAAGCCTTCAAAGTGACCATCACAAGAGTTATTTCATAAAGGTTAGTCAAATAATGGTGATAGTTAATGGCCAAATCAAATAAACATTAGTTCTGAAAACGACAGAATACATTTCGATCTTGCATATTACGTCAACAGATTTTATTATTGAATCATACTATAAAAATACGTGCTTTTAAAGTTAAAAATACTCTTAATAACAAAAAGAGTATATTTGTCTGTTATCCCAGTATGCTTAGTTAATACTACGCTTAGTCTGGTTGGATAACACTAATTGTAGGCAATTAGTGTAATTAAGTAAAGGATTAAAGTTCGAAAAAAATAAAAATCTACTGTCAGTATTTTAGTTCAGATAAGATAAGTCCTCAAATACAAATCTCATCATTCGTTTGTAATAATGGTACGGAGGTACCTAGACAATTTGTTTCTTATGAGTCAGTTTCTTTAATAGTGCGTATTAAGTGCACCAAATAAATTATTATTATTTTTGCAGTGTTTTATACTATACTATACTTATACTATAGCTAAGTAAAAAAATGTGTATGAAATTTATATAATTATTTTTAATACAGTCGTTTTATCTTACCCGTAAATGTAAGTACAAACTGTTCTTCTTTTACGACTTTTTCATATAAATTATATATTACGAGTATCGTCTGACTGCGAGTATATGGAAGAGATATCACGTCATAGAAATTTTGTTTCTTCATACCCAAGTAACAAGCACTCTCCACTTAGCCCAGTAAAAGAAAACCGTACAGTCAATTCAGTAAGGCCTACAAGTCAAATGAAATAAATGACGATGAAAAATTATCATACAAATATTATATGGATGGCGTATGTAAGTAAGTTTAACAACGCCTAAAACCTCAAGTACTATACGCGTGCGCGTTTTTCATGAACGCTTACCGATAACGGTAAAATAAATGCGACCAAGAAAACACATAAACGGTTTAAAAGATAATCACAACTGCATTTACAAAATAATTACACGCACCAATTCGACTGGGCACAAAATTATCAATTGTTGTCATGTAGGAATCATCATTGGAAATTCGCACAGATTTTTTTTTATATTCTTGTATTGCTTTTTGAAATACATTACAAAGTATAAAGATATATTACATAGAAGTTACACTTAATATGTTATCAGTCGTACTGCGTATACTCCTTAGAAAAAAAAATCAATCTCAGAAAGATTCGGCACAATTCTCCCTTCCGCAAATTTTTATAGTTTTTTTTAAATGATGTTGTAGTTGAAATGTAGACAGAATTTAATTAAATTATACTTTTCTGAAGAACTTCAAATAATAGCGAAATAAATATCCTTTTGACTAATTTAAACTATGATACCTATTATAATTGTATAATTGTAAGTATTGACCGACTTTCTTTTCCATGAAAAACTTTGGTGATTTATATATTTGTTTTTGCCCTGTTTTTATTGGTTTCTCTGCCATATACAAACAACCTGTTTTTTCCTGTAGCCAAAAAAGTCAGTTTTAAGTTTGTCAAGTTGTTTCGTTGCTGGACAATTTTATTGATTAAGTAATTAATAAATGTATTGTTTTAGATGATCAATTAATTTTATTTGAAACGGAGGTAATTTATTTTACAAGAAACGGTTGATTAAAGCAAGAGTTTTTCTCTGGAAAAACGACGTGACGAGCCCTTCATAGTTGCGATTTTAATAAAGGTCAATATAATCTATTTAAGAAGATGATCTTCTCATATGAGATACTTATTTAAACTCAAACTTTCGTTTCATATTTATATATTTTATTATTTTTATACACCATGTAAAGAATTGTAATAAAAATTATCATTTAGAATGGATAACTTATTTTTATCTAATTATAATTGAAAACTTCTATCTAAACTACACGAAGATTTATCACTATAAATATTGTCATGTGGGCACAGTATGCGCAAATATGTTGCAAAAGAATTCATTTTCTTTTTTTGCAAATTGGCAAACATTTTTGCGGTTAAAACGCGTCACACGTATTACTGTTAACTTAATTTGTCTATTCATTAGTTAGAAATTAAAATAATTTAGAGTAGCCGTACAACTCGGGTACAATGGGTTTACACGTGAACAACTGCGGACGAAAGTTGCCTTTATAAGTTTTTCCTTTCAGCTGTTACTATCCGGATTGCACAATATACAGTAACAGTTACATACACGCCGTTAAATGTAAGCGATAACACTATAACCAGCTGAATATGTGTTCGACAAATATTGCGGGGGACACTTTCTAGGAGAGCTTCGATAACACTAATGCAATGTTTGTTTATGGCACCATGATCATGTTTCATTTAAGGATATGACCACGCTCTCTTCGCGCGTCTTTTCTGTTATCTTTCTATGTATAAGATGATACATTAATAGGCTTAGAATAATAAGCGCATAGCCCACAGTTAGCTTGTCAGCATAGTGATAGTTATTAGGTATATGCTTATGTAGTAAATAGATACTAAAAAAGGTTTTTTTCGTTAGGAACTGACCGCTGTCTAGCATTTCCAAAGGGATTGCTTGTCAAGGGCAACTGCAGCCATTGGTCCTTTTAAGAAAACCCACAGGTCTGTCATTAAATATTTACTTGGATCGAGGTTTGGATACATGTCGCCTAATGGGAGGGTCGTTAAAATATTATGCAATCAAGCTATTTAGAATACAAATTATTATCAATTTTTCGTAAGACGGGCCTATAATTTTAAATATAGTTTTTTTTCTGAGAAACAATCGGTCGACCCTCACAATATTCGTAACAAATTTGTGGAAAATAATCGTGAATTATTATTGACGTAGAAAACGGCTCTGACCAAGGTCAAACATTTGAATTATAGTCAATACAATTTTAATGATAAAATTTTAAATATCAAAGTTTATATTATCCTAAAGTAAATATAGGTATGAGTCGAGACCCACTCAATTTCGCGATAACTTTCTCTGAGCAGTTTTATTTGCCGTTTGCAAGCTGCCAAAATCTAGTCTTTCTATTTGGAATTTTGAATAATCGGTTCTTATAGTGGAAACTTATCATATCTGTGTATATATTGTTTATAATAGAACTATAGCGGAGCGTCGGTGGCTCTTTGGTGTGGATTGGTGTTGCATTCCGATTTGGAGGGTGCAAGTTTAAAACCCTAAACGTACCAATGTGTTTTCGAATTTTTTGAAATATATTTACGTTTATTCGATGCTCTTACGGTGAAGGAAACATCTTGAAGTCTGCGAAGAGATTCAAAGGTTGTATTCAGCTAATCCGCACTGGCCCGTGTGGACGACTAAGGCCTATACACCTGTTACGGGTAGGCTCATGCCCCTCAGTGGGGACGGTAGGTATGGTAGTAAATCATTGAATTAACCCTTTCATTCTGAAGCCGTGATGTTAGGTGGTATGTTTTGGGTATGTGTAATACAAGTATTTAGCATTTGAACCTAAACATAAACCTGGTAATTCAGGATATATTTACTCAATTATGATAAGCCTTATACGTATATATACCTCATATTCATATGATGTTTCATATTTACCTACAAGGCAACGATCAATAAATACATACGGACGTAAATAACTGCACAACAGGTGCTAACCATACTGTTTGCAATTTAACCAATAAAATACACATTGCTGTAAGAATAAAGTTACGTAATATATTTCATGTGAGCTATACTCGCGTCGTAAAATGTACTACATGAGCTATGCCCGGTGTTCGAATGTCAGCTCAACATTTTATGTCAACGTGGTCTTATGTCTCTTCTTTTTACCTATTGCAGTTTACTTTTTTTACTAGATGGTAGACTCGGTACTGAGTCGTCTAGGTACTAGGTGAAATTGAAAAGTTCTGCACTTCTGTGTTTCGAGATGATTGGCACAGTAGCAAGTAAAATTATCGGATATAAAATACCTAGCGTCTATTGTCACAGGTGTCGGGCGCAGTGCCGCATTGGTGGAGATTATTAATAACCGTTTATCAGTGGTTGGTTTCAATCAATTCCACTCTGTTATGGTCGGGCGTATCACTTACCATCAGGCGAGTGTCCGGACCGTTCACTTTGTAACATATAATAAACTACTGGTCATAGGTCGCACGCCTATGAAGAGATTCAAAGGTTGTGCGTGAAGTCGTCCAATGCGCACTGGGCCCGCGTGGACGACTAAGGCCTATACACCCTTTACGGGTAGGCTCGTGCCCCTTAGTGGGGACGTTTAGTGAGCTGATGATGTCACAAAGTGACCGTGATAATAAGCCCGATCAAAGGTAGCAGGTACATTAATAACCCCTAAACATCAGGGGTTAGTAATGTACCTGCCAAGTCGAGGGAGGTCAATAAAAATACAATACATTCGACAACATACAACATTTCGGGGTTTTCTTATTCAAGTATTTTTATTATACACGACACGTGTTGTCTATGTTAATTGGAAGATAAAAATTAAATTATATTTCGGTGACCTCTGCCGTGTTGCAAATCATCTAGGAACCTTTAAAGTACTGCAATTTCAAATAAGACTAATTATACAATTATTCTATCATTATATCTGCGAATGTGTTAATATAATTATGTTTTCAGTTATAGTACATGCAAACTCGAATGTTTAGAGCGTCGGTGGCTCAATGGTGTGGACTGTCGCCTTCCTACCGGGAGGGCTGAGGTTCAAATCCCGACACGTACCAATGTATTTTCGAATTTTCGAAAATATATGTACGTTATCCGACGCTCTTACGGTGAAGGAAAACATCGTGAGGAAACCTTCATGCAAGCCTGCGAAGAGATTCGAAGGTTGTGTGTGAAGTCGTCCAATCCGCACTGAGCCTGCGTGGACGACTAAGGCCTAATCACCCTATACGGGTAGGCTCATGCCCCTCGGTGGGGACGTTTAATGAGCTGATGATGATGGCATGCAAACTCATAGCTTATAGTAGTGCAGGGCAAAGACTTTATGACGTCAACAAAACGTGATTGCAAAATAATATAATTTTTAACGTGGTATCTCATCATGTTATTTAGTGTCATTCATTTAAAATTACAACTAACAACCATAATTTGTCAAAGGGATTATAAATGCGTGATGAAGCAAAACTTGCAGATAAGTTTTATAGGTCTAATTGTGGCATTTACGATATTTAATCACGTACTTAAATTGATCGGATGGTTGAATTCATCGTGTCATTATAACTAATATGTTTTATGAATGTTTATTGTAATTATAGTTTAAGGTAGAAACGTGTGTTTATTTATGATGCTAATTGAGGCTCAATACTTAACTACAACGTGAGTTTGAACTCAGAACAGGGCCGGATCTACCCAAGGCATACTTGGGCTGCAGCCCAGGGCCCCAAGATAACTAGGGGCCCTCAGATCCCGCTAAAAACAAAAGACGATTCGGTTTCTCTCTCATTCAAATGTTGCCTGGAAGAAAATTGCTACCACAGCAATAAGGTCGCCTTTTGTATAATTATTACTTACTTGTATACTACTACTACGCAAATAGTTGATTTAAGTAATATTCATATTTTAGTGCAATAAAGAACTTAAAGCTATAATATATAATTAGGTACAGAAACAGATTTTTGACGTGACTATTATTTGATCGGCCCCTCAGTAGTTTCAGCCCAGGGCCCCACAAATTCTCGATCCGCCCCAGACACAGAATATTCATATGGTCCAGAATTAGATGTGAAACTTGTTACGATTTAATATCTAATTAATGTAGTAGGTATTTTTTGCTGCCATATTATACATACATCTTGATCGCGCGTCCTTTGGTAGGTATTCGAGATCGCATCGACAGTCATTCGTAATGACGAATCGGATTCCTTTTAGGCTATCGACCGCAAATGTTTAACTGTAACTCTTTACAATAAGGAACTCTTTATTTGTGCATTAACAAGTTAACCCTCCCAAAGGCGAAATGCATTCGCTTATTTAAATTAATTTCGATCATTCAAACTTCGAACTTTAGTGGAATAAGATAAGGTTCATATTGAGGGACAATATTAATCGCAGGGTCAATATTTACATGTCGCTTTGCATACGGCCGTACCGAGCAGCCATTATTAACTTTACAGTTTCGTGTCTTTAGTTTGTGTCATTTTGCTGAATTGATTAACCACGTCGGTATCAATGATTGATGAAAGGCAACGGTGTAACTGTGAAAGCTGGTAAGTAATGATGCACAATTCGAAGATATCAGGTTTTTTAATCAAATAGTACGCGAGGTAGGTAGTAGGCGAGTAGTATGCGAGGACTAATCTTAAAGGCTCGATAGAATTAGATTTTAGAACTTTAAGTCATAAAATACGAATGTAAGATGAGTAGGTACTTGAAGTTAGTTGTTCGGTACTTGCAAGAGTATAGATTAATTTTAATAATAACAAAATAAAAGTTAATTTAGCTACAATGCACTACAAAGAGGTGCATTGTAGCTAAATACTACATGTGTTTTTTAACATCTACTTTATTTTAGTGACCCTATACCCTACAATTTCTTAAGATGATGATTGTTTTTTTTTTTAATCCCCGTTATAATTCTAAATAGTTTAAAAAAAACTGTAGTGCTAAAATGATATTTCACAGGACCTCGGGCCTCGTTACGCAGAACCAGTTATTTCACTGTATCCAGGATTTAATCGCCAACCGTATCCTTTAGACAGGAAAACAGATATGACCTAAGTCTATGCTATTATGGGAAAAGAGAACTAGGTAAGCTTGAGTTACTGCCGTAGTTAACTTTGATTACGGCCTTCTTTAGGAGTTTCTGATGATTATGTTGATTTTATGATTTTATTTATCAGTGGATACCGAATTGTACTGATATTTTTTTTATGAAGTATTATCAAATCTTGAGCTTCTAAAAATGTAATCATAAAATAATACATTCTTTGATTACATTTTTCGATGGTCGTAAAGTTGAAATATATTTGAATCCGAGATTTATATGTATCTGACAAATCGTGCTGCAAAGCCTAGTCATTAGTATGGAATGTGAGGCTTGCCTCTTGAATGTAGTCTAGACTACGACTGTATCAGGTTTTTAAATCTCAAACATGGCATTTAAAAAACGTAAACACATAAACACAACGTATTTACTTTTTATGGAGATGTAGGCGCCTAGATTTTTGTACCTACACGACCGCGAAATTAAAGAGCTTTTTATAACTTTTTGATATAATTATACAACTATGTGCAATGTAATTGATATTCCTATGTAACGTGACTTAAAGAACTAAGCTCAAGCTAGATAGTACTTGTTAAAAATGAAATAATCGGCATGTTAAAAAAATATATTTATCTATATTGTATGTTTCTGAAGCGGCCCCTAAGTAAAAATATTTGAAATATATATATGTTAGACTTAGATATATTAAATCTGTAATAAAATATGCAAATAAAGTTAATTGAATTTTTCATTTTAATATGGGTACACATGTTTTCAAATTTAACCCATCCATCCATCGACAAATTCTTATGACTGTTTACAATGTCAAAGTAAATTATATTTATGATTATTTACCTCACTATGTACCATTATAAAATCTTTTGTATTATGATGAATTGCAGAAAATCCCTTACAATGTTAATACGATTGTCATCAAGTACAAAACTAAAATAGCTCCAGCCAACAAAAAGATCCATGGAAATGACGTGTTTGAAAATCCCTACTATACTTATTACATCTTATTACCATAAATTTCCGAGTTCCGTGTTACACAGCTGATACAATCGGTTAATAAAAAAATATTTACTTTGTTGAACTATTTATTCCTCTTATATATTTTTGGATCAACCTTAACTCTATGAAAGCCATATGTCACATCATGCTAGAGCGTAACAAAATTATTAGGTATTAAAAAAAGAAGTGAGTTATCGACTATCGTGCGATAGACGTTTTAGAGTCTTAATGATTGGGTTCTATTTTAATAATAGTTTGACATTAATAAATATTTGTCGGATATGTAACTGAATTCGTAATAATAACTATAACGACTACAATACTAGATTAGAAAACCTAACTTATGCATATGATTCTCTATAAGTTTAATGTACCTCAGATTTTTTTTTAAATAAGATAAAAAGCTCGTGTACTGAACGTCCTCTCCGATGTCACAACCAGGCACCAACTTATAGTTATAACAAAGGGCTACATTTTGCAGCTTCGACATGATTGGTGTGGAATCTCTGGCGTATTTATATTCAGTATATAGAAGTGTGGGCTACTCCCACTTAAATATGGGTTTATAAAATACAACTTGTTTATATATGTATATATTGTATTTAATATTTATATGAATCTATTCACTTTGTATACAAAAAAATATTTACTTACTTTATATATAACAACTTCATTTATTTATACTCGCACCTACTAAGTATACAATGTCATTGCCATTGTGCCGCTTTCTTTGCAGCTTTTGAGGATCGTGTCGCTCATACGGTAGCAGCAGGTGAGTACAGGCCGGTCAGATCGTGCACTGTGTCCAGACCGCCTTTATATTTGTCGAAACCTTTCAGTCGCACTTTCTGCCCCATCATTTGAAAAAATGTTCACCTCCTTACCAAGGGACCGAACCACTTCCTCTCAGTTGAACCGATCAGCAAACACGCATGACGCCGGGACCAGACCGTGGACTGTGTAGCTGATGACGCGGACGAGGATTCTGAGCTGATCCCTTGCATTCAGCGTCTCCTACTTGATTGGCAGTATCACCGGCCCCAAGTCTTCATCGTTCGTAAAATAGTTCCAGTGCTCGGGTCCGTAAAAGTATTTCTCGTAAGTCTTCTGGTACACAGATGTCAGCGCGAAGCCTCCAGAACGTTCCCATTGTTCTTCGATCACGGTCTTTTTCTTTGGTGTGCTGCCACCGTTGTCGGTTGCCTCGTCCAGGGAGCCGGACCTTCAGTGGCGCTCATTGTCGTGTTCCGACTCCGACTCATCCCAGATGGTGTCGTTGGCACTGAATAAGCTTGCGGTGGCAGTGAGAATATCAGTGTGGTGGAGGATTTGCGGCCACGGCGCAGTCCAGCGACTGCGGTTTGAAACTGCCGCATGAAGTCACTGCACTCCATCAGCGCGACGTCCGCGAAATGCAGGTCGCATAGGATCTGGTTCCTGAAGCGGCGAGCGCGTTTCTGGTTGGGACCAGTGAGGTTCAACCCGCAGGAATTGCAACAAAGACGTTCCTCGTGGAAGTGGTTGTTATCGTACAGCAGGGAAGGTTTCATAGCTTCGGATCTCTTCTTAATATTGTTTAAACGTGAAGTTTGTATGCCACAGAAGCATCGATTGATGTCACAAGTGAGCTGGTATTTCAGTTCTACAAACAGCCGTGAACATAGATATTGTTTCGTTTTCTATTTCCATATGAAAAGTTAAGCAAATTTGACAATACAATACTTGTGCATATTTATAGTTTTTGAATATTTTTGTCAAGTACTCATCATCGTTCGGTTTCAGCTTGTCTGAAATTTTGAATTTACAATTTATAATCTAGTGTAATGAGATTAAGAATGAGACATTAGCATGCCGTGACTTTGATAATGATAGGCTTAGCTTCAAATCTATCGCATGCATATCAAGAGTCCATATGCCTAACTAAAGCTGATTATTTATTTTATATGACGCATATCTTATGGAAAACATGCTACCAGATACCTTAAAAATTGTGGTGTGTACTACTATATAGAAATTCACGTCAGGAGACCCTTTTCACAACCATTGGCCGTAATATCATTACAAAATGTACGAGAGTATGGAATCCAGATAAAACCTTATTAAATAAAATTTCCTTTTAATTCTATGGGTATGATCCTATCCCTTCTGAATTGACATCACATCACTAGAGCTCAGCACACTAGCGAGCAAAAATAATATTACCAGACAATTTCGCACTTAAGCCAATGCCAAGAGGATCGTTATTGATTATAACCAACCTTGTTTATCTTTCCTGCTTGAGCATAAGGCATTCACAAATAATCAAGTGCAATTATGTGTATCTATGTTTGGCAGAGATTACGATCGTACATTGCTATTGGGCAACGCACACTGAATTACAATTGGAAACCAATGACAGCACAATGTTCTAAGAATATGTACTTAGAATTTACCTGGGGAGACCACGCATAAGGTCATCTGCTGGTACAATTTTCTCCTATACAAAATACTTCAAATAAGCAAATGCTTTTCGGTGATTCGGATTTTGGATTCTATAGGTATACATACTTATTTCTTGCACAACATAGCAGCTATGTTTTGGAAATGTGATACTCAGTTTCAATGAGATTTGAGGAGACGGGTAAAATAACTTTTTTTTTCGCATTTTATCATGTTACTAATAAAGTCAGGTTTTCTTTTAAGTTTGTAAGAGTTATAACGATAATAATTATTACATATGTCATTAAAATAATAATTAAAATAAATCTAAAATTACTAGAAAATCATGAAAGTTTATGTTTGGCGGCAACATTGTTTAAGATAGGAAACACTTTTATTGCTACAACAATTATTTGAAATATCTAAGAAACAACAATATTGTTGAATTGCCATGGTAAATTTAAATTGACCTGAAAAATGTTAGCTAATTGTCGAGTTCAGACATCAACGTAATTTCTTAAACGTAATGAAGAATAAAAATCTTGATTATTTTGTTGCGGAGCGACATAATTATTTGTTTCATCTAATGTCGTTTTTAGGGTTCCGTAGCCAAATGGCAAAAAACCCTTATATTCGTCAAGTCTGTCTGTCTGTCTGTCCGTCCGAATAATACAACCCCTTTTTTCTCCGAAACTATAAGCACTACACTTTTCAAACTTTGTACGTATATGTATCTTTGAACCGCAATTAGGTTTAATAAGAACATGAAAAAAAAAGTATATATTTTGGGGTTCCCCATACATTGAACTGAACCCTCAAAATTTGTTTTATCGTTCCCCCCCGTGTAGGGTATCAATGTGTAGAGCTTAAAAAATTATATCGAGGTTTGTAATATATTTTTTTTATAAATTGAATCGATTGCGCGAGAGACGCCTCCAAAGTTGGAAAATAATTTTCTCAATACTTGCGCTTGTGTCCTATCTTTATTATAAGCTGTACACATAGATTTCTCATAAGTCTCTCTCTCTCTGCATGATAAGAAGGTTGATGACAAGGATCATTTTCCGTTACTGTCTATCAAAAACAGTGCTATTAAATCTTTTACAGAACAACTGCTGCGCTAAATTCTGCTGCAGCTACAGTATTTACACGTATAGACGTTCGTTTCTCGTACCTTAAACAGGTTTAGCTGCATACTTGTACATAAGAAAACATACGCGGTATACCTACCAGATCCCACTCGAGAATATTCGAAGAAATCTCAAGAATTCCACCAAGTTGCTATCGCAGCTTCGTACCAAGGCGCATGTCGTCCGGCGACATTGGCGTACAGATAAAGCTATTCTGCTTAGGTTATTAAAGAAGCTAAGTGCTCATTAGTGTCATGTAAAAGCGGAACTGTACAAGCGCGATGCTATCAGCGATGCGCCGAGCATCTCGGTGTTATTACAATGCACCAGTTTCCGCGATCGCCTCATGAGTGCGCTGCAGTACGTATCATTGTTGTTCGCTTATCAGATTACGTTAATAGCCAGCTTATTAGATGGCGTGCTATCAGCATCAGCATCAGCAGAATCTTAAAATTTCAGGGTGCTGATTCTGATCGTCCTTGATAGAAATAACAAGAAAGACTTTGAATAATTGCACTCCAATAAAATTGTTTGTGTAAATTTATGCTATATAATTTCAAGATTACAAATTTTTGCCATGGATTCAATCTTAATTTAAATTTTAGAATGTAATTTCGGATAGGACAGTGACTTTTTTTATACTTAAATTAAAACTTTTTTTCATAAAACTATGAAGCCTAAAAGCGATACAGACAACTATATCACAAGAATTTTGGGCAAATGACCGTTTTGGGTGCGATAGGACGTTGCCAAAATACTTTTTATGCACGCACCGCGCCGTGGCCGTTCCTCGCCACGCGGCTCATCAAGGTCTTATTAAAAGATTTTTAACTTTAAGAAACTAAACCGGATTCCAAATTTTTGTTGGAGTTTTTATACGTGCGCATTACATCATCGGATATGTTGCCGATATTTCGAATTGAAGCGCAAATACAAAATTTAACGGATTTTGCGGTAATTATCAAGTTTTAATATCTCCTTACTGATTCTTTATTTAATTCAGTTAATACCCTAATTAGGTATTGATGCGATCCAGTTTCAAATTATTTCTAGTTTTATAACAATTTTCTTCACAGTTTCAAAAAGTTCGTACTAAAAATTTTAAACACACTTGGCCTTATTTTACAAAACGCCCGCAGTTTTAGAACATGATAAATACAGTTTTCGGTTTCATGGCGAGATCTTAATGTGCACTTACTGCAACGAATGCATATTAACTTATATAAGCTGTTACAATTTTGATGTAATATTCAAATACAAATTGACCAACAACTAATACGTTTACTTAATTTGCGAGCCATATTGTGGTTTTGTATGCGTAATCTTAAATATTCATAAACATTCTATTCGCTTTGTTTTGCAAAAATCAACACCAAACACAATAACTTGAAACGTGAAGTTATTTAACTTAAGTTAGTTTAAAGTCAAATACATAAAC
Organism: Leucinodes orbonalis; assembly: GCA_019425675.1. NCBI lineage: Eukaryota > Metazoa > Arthropoda > Insecta > Lepidoptera > Crambidae > Leucinodes > Leucinodes orbonalis. The sequence continues at coordinate 18,850 of PQWD01011540.1, read as the reverse complement.
ATTGATTTAAATAATAAGATGAATATACTTTATTCTTAAAATATAGCGGTATATCGCAGAACACCAGGTGAAATCCAAGATAAACCATGACGCACTACTGGAACCTGCTGCGCCTCGCCGCGTCCGGTTAACCGGCCAAATGTAGATACATATCAACTACAACCTCATTAATTATCTCCGCGACATTTCTTAGATCTTACTTAATAATAAATATATGCTTACTTGATTTAAATAAGAAAGTATTAAATGTGATTCCAGCAAAGCGTTAATGAATAAACGATTTTATGCCATACGTATGGCAATTACCTACCTACCTCTTCGCAATTACCTACTTTAGTTTACATGATCGCAGCCTACCTTACAAAAATGCTATACTGTCTTTGATGCTAAAACTTTAATCCGAATATGTACATAGTTTTAAAATATTCATTTTAGCATTGATTTCTACTTAGTATTTGTGTGTGTATAAATTAGGGCCCGTATTCTAGAACCAGACTCAACGTAGATGTTTAGGTACTTCAATTGAGTTAGAAAGGGATAGCAATATACGATAAATAGCGGCATCCCTTTCTAACTGTATTTAAGTAAAGATCAATACTTGAGTCTCATTCTAGAATACGGGCGTAAATCTGTCAAACAGACTATACAACGATTGTAATGCTGGCGATTTTTATTTACTTCATTCTTTTATTTATGTTAATTAAATTAGTATGGAAATTAAGCAAAAAGTGTCTGTTAATGAGAAATATTTCTACTGGTTCTTCACACAACTAAAAATTAAAGCTAATCAATTACATAGTAGAAAGTAGACAAGTCTGACCACTTCACTGTCATATTCGGCACAGACTTTTGATTTATTTAATTCGTATTAGAATTTCAGTAAATATTTTAAACCTTGTACAGGCAAATATTACTTAGTCTATTCAGTTGCATCACGTTACTTGACAGTGGGTTATGCAGTCTCAACTTGCATATCTTTTAGTCATTTTGTGCCGACAAATCGGAGTGTCTATGAGTGTTTACGTTAGGGTTGTAACTTTAGTTTAACATGTTTTAATACATTATAAATTCATAAATTTGAAGGAACTCATCTTGCAACCTGTTATGTATAGTATGTTACAATCCATTTTTTTTAATATTTGTCATGACACCCATGATTAGTAGCCCTAAACGGTTGCGGTTAGAGTTCCTTATAGCTGTGCGGTTGCTCTGCGAGTTGATTGCTATGGGGGTCGCAGCTAACCGGTTCGGTCTGGTTGTAGCCGCTGAGGGCTGGCCTGCCACTCGCCCGGACCCCGCCACCCGCCCGCGGGGATTCTCCACGGAACCACGATCACGACAAACACGTAGTACGTATTACACTTGTACCACACTTCATTCATAGTATTTTATCGTTTAATACTAAAAGCAAAATGCGTGTTCCGAACACATGCCATGGCATTAACATTGTGTTCCGAACACGGAAAATACATGATGACCGTTATCCGAACATAGTTACAAGAATTTGGAACACGGATTCTGCTGCTATTACGAAACCCGGTATTTACACCGCGATCCGTACTAGAATCATTTTGAAAATCGTGTTTTTATAACATTTATATTTTTATTAAAAGTGTAGGCTTGATAAAAGAACTATAAAATATAAAAGCAAAGGTAAGTATATAATTCTTTAAGAGTTTTAAAAACAAATCATAGAACACTTTCAAACTACCTTATTAAAATGATTCCACAACTCAATCAATGTAATAGACAACGAGATTAATGTAATGTCATACTGATACTTACCGACAAACATTAAGAACCAAACCAGTTCATTCGCATCCACAAACATATTTTTGACTTACAATACGCAGGTACGCCCTTTTAAAGTAGTTTTTGTTTACCATTGCATTGACTGTAATCGATTTTGGGAGGATCAGCCCTTCATTATATTTGTGTATTATTTTTTCCTTATAAGTTGTCTACATTATTATATCGCGAATTCATATGAGGATACAAACATCACTTAATAATAAAATTTCAGTTACAAAAACATTAGGTCATGACAAAGTGTGCTAACTATTTATTTGTACGTTTTGTTTTTGCCTTCTTGTGTTTTAAAAAGGTCACTGTTTTATTTTTCGTATGGAAAACTGAAAAACAACCCTAAATATTTTGGAAGAGCCTGAGACCTTGACAGACATCATTACTATAAGGTGGTTAAGTGAACGGAACGCATTTATGAGTAGCCGGACTAATTCAAATTCAAAATATCTTTATTCAAATTAATCTTTTACAGATACTTTTGAAGTGTCAATTGTTAGTATTATATTTTTTGACTCTTTCACTGGTTCTAATAAGCAAGAAACTCGATACACTCCTTTTTATATCATTTGTTACAGAGTTTTGTCATTTACCTACACCGCCCTATACGTAACTTTACAGTAATTTATTACATAGATTTTGTAAAGTGAACCACACATCTTTATTCTTCTAAAGACTTAACTTCAGATAAACGGGTGATATTATTTTTTCAGAAATTTACTTTTTCTAATCAGGTACCAGAAACACGTAGATTTTTTTAATTTTAGTACTTATAACGAAAAAAGATGCAACAAACCAAATCCGATAACTTCAAGCTGAGACGTCACATCGAATACATACGAGGAACCACTCCAAGACCCAATGGTAGTCTTAAAGTCGTCAACTTAGTTGACACACGACTGATGGCAAAGCATTTTAAAAGAAAGAAATATGAATGTGCTAAAACTTATTTCATTCGCAGTGTTAGAAACGAAAGAAAACATCCCGTTCACTTGCGTAGGACCAAAGAGATTATTATAAAGAGTATATGAACCAATTGAGTGGCTGACACACGGCATTGCAAATGATTATTTGAATTGCAGGACGATTTATTATCATTTGTTGTGCGAGTGACTTTAGGTGCGCTCATGTAACGATCATTGAAGGTTGTATTACTTGGTTTGTTGTACACCACTCGGAGACACGAATAACAGCAGTCTTCTGTCATTTTATATGATTGGCAATGTACACATATTTCATTCTTATACTCAATCTAGTTTTTCTAATCATTTTTTTAAGCTGAAGAAACTTTGAATTACTTATCGTTAATTTTTGCTTTGTTTAAGCTTGTTATTTATTGTCCTTTAACAGTCGCACACAGTTCGCAAAAAAGTTGTGTAGTCAAAAAGTTTACCATTTATAACAAATTACTTTTGTCAATTTTATATTATGTAGAAAACGACCTGCGTATATAGTATTTGTAAAAATAATTTAAAAAAACCTTATTAATTTTTTTACCGCCGTTACCCGGTGCGTCGAAGCGTTTTTCTTACTTCTGATATTTTTTTTCTACAATGCGGTCAAACGACTTATCAACTAGATTGGCTGTCAGCTGCGTTTCAATTTAAAGGTTTACTACTTCAAGAACGGTTCGCAGCGAATCGAACTCAAGCCGTACATGGTTTAATTAAATATTAATAACCATTTCACTTATGGGTGCCGCATGTTTTGCCCTATACGACGCGCAAATAGAAAAAGGTATGGCAGGAAGAGGTTATCGACTAGTTATCCTCGACAAAAAAATGTGATAAAAAAAGTATGTTGTGTCTATTATTCCGGTTACATTGTCTACGAGATATACGTACATGGATTAGTCGCGAACCGTCACGGTCGTGCCATTAAAAAAATTCGATATGGTAGAAGAGATGTGTGGACCATATTTTATGCAAAACGATGTCGATGGTAAATTGCTAGCTGGATCAAGTCATCAGGATTCCAATAAATTCTCTCAAAGTAAAACAATCCTCAGAACGATAAAAGTCATAGAATCCTAGTCGATATTTCTTAAACAGGTAAACGAAAAAGTCGAATCTTCTAATAAATCCAATTATGTTTGAAGTTAAAATTTCGTATCATAACGAAAACCTATTTGAATTATAGGTCTCTTCAATCCGCTCTGTCGTGGTCAGGCGTGTCACTTACCATCAGGTGAGCGTCTTGACCTCCCTGTACGCTATAACATAACAAAAGAAAATTAATTAAAAAAGAATTTACTAGTAGATTTAATAGATACACTATGTATCGATATATCTATTTGCGAACAGATATCGCTAGTTGTTTGTTTGCGCCCGTTCGTTCCAACCACCCGTTTAATAGTTTCACGGATGGCGAAGTCTGCTTATGAATCCGATGTGACGTAGAGATTACGCTTCATGGCAATAATTATTTCGTATAATAATAACGCATTTAACGCTTGCCAGTTGAAGTGTAAGAAGCGCATAATGTTTGATTTATATATTTCCTGTATAAATAGTTCATAATTGTGTATTTTTTTGTTATTTGTTTCAACGTTCATTCATGCTTATTGAAAAGCAAAATTGAATATAATATATTTTTTGTTGTTTTTGTTAAGTAAAGAAAATACTAGGTTGTTAGGATGTAATTCCGCCGTTGGCCCGCCTATAATCTTAGGATGGAAGGCAACACCCTGTCGTGTTATTCGATCATTCATGTCGTGTCAGTGGTACCAATGTTTTATTCGTTTTTTGAAATTATATGTATGTTTATCCGCCGCTCTTACGGTAGGAAATCATCGTAGGAATCCTGCGCACGCCTGCGAAGAGATTCAAAGGTTGTGCGTGAAGTCGGCCAATCCGCATTGGGCCTATACACCATGTACGGGTAGTCTCGTGCCTCTCTGTGGGGACGTAATCGTATAGTAAGCTAAGCTGAGACAGTCACGCGTGGTGACTTTGCTCTGTGAGAAGGCCTGTTTCTTGCAGTGGGAGGTTATAGGCTGATGATGATGATGACGGATTACTTATAAATTCAATCTAATTTAATATATTTAAAAGTTCTATCCATTCACACAAAAAAATGTGCTGAAACTCAAAATTTGTTTATTAAAAAAATAAAAAAAATAAATAAAGCTCACGCCTTGGTCCCAGAGGGATGTGGCAGAGATGATAGAAATAATATTCTACAAATAATGTTGAATCGTCAATCGCCAGACAACCCGGAAAGTCACCATCATATTCAATTATTCCCATTTGTTCCCCATTTTCCTCTACAGATTTAAGCCATAGGCGATGTACTGTCATCAACACTCAGTTTGTCAAAAATTAAATTATTTATTGTTTTGCTATTAGTGTCACTCACTTTGCATACCCTACTCATTATCTTTGTGCACGCCACTGGTACCTACTAAACAACGGAGGCACTACCTAAATTTATAAGTACCTATTATAAAAGAGACTAGCATAAGTTTTCTGAGATAACTATTATAAAGTCAACTTCACTTAGCAGGAACAAACTTGAGAAATAAATGACAGTGTTTATTGAAAAAAATTGCGTGTAATTGGTTGTAATTAAAAAGCATGTAGCACGTAGGTTCAACTGGTCGCACGTCAAAGCAGTCATGCAGTTAAATTCTGGAAACTTAGGGTTGCCAGCTTTGGGACATACCCCATTATTTGTTATCAACATATACCTATATTTGATTTTACTACCGCGTATTTTAAATAGCACGTAGGACGCCCTCCGGCTAGGTGGACCGACGACTTGCAAAAGGGTGCTGGTGGAGGCTGGATAAGAAAAGCGGAGGATCGGGATATCTGGCGCAAATGGGGGAGACTATGTTCAGTAGTGGACTGCGATAGGTTGAATAGAGTTTTTTAAAATAAGTTAATAGACAATAATATTTGACGCAGTTGCGTAACGCGTTTGATTTAGTTATTCGCTCATTTGTTCGAGAAAATAAGTAAATTGTAGGGTTATATGCCCATAGCCGGTTATAATAGATTGATTGATTTCCTCTTGAGTAGTTGATAAAGTGTGTCCAAAAATTAATTGCGGAGTGAGGGTGAATACAAAGCCTCATTAAAAAACTAGCTACTTA
>PQWD01011540.1:0-12926 GCA_019425675.1 Leucinodes orbonalis | reverse complement strand
ATATAAGTCGCTAGTTTTTTTAATGAGGCTTTGTATTCACCCTCACTCCCGCAATTACCCATTTTTGGCACATTTATCAAACTACTCAAGAGGGAAATCAATGCCAATCTATTATACCGACACAGCTATGGCATATACCCCTACAATTTACTTTATTTTCTGAAACAAATGTGCGACATAACTAAATCAACGCGTATACGTCAAACTGCGTCAAATATTATTGTCTATTAACTATTTTAAAAAAACTCTATTCACCTATCGCAGTCCACTACTGAACATAGGTCCCCAATTTTGCGCAGATATCCCGATCCTCTCCGCTTTCTTATCCAGCCTCCACCAGCACCCTTTTGCAAGTCGTCGTCCCACTGGCGGAGGGCTTAGTCTATTACAATACGCGGTTAGTAAAATCAAATATAGGTATATGTTGATAACAAATAATGGGGTTATGTCCCAAACTGGCAACACCTAAGTTTCCAGAATTTAACTGCATGACTGCTTTGACGTGCGAACGAAAGTTTGAAAACCCCCCTACCCCGTTTGGCCTACATGCTTTTTAATTACACCAATTACCACGCAATTTTTTTCAATAACACTGTCAATTTATTTTCCAAGTTTGTTCCTGCAAGTGCAGTTGACTTTATAATAGTTATGCTCAGAAAACTTATGCTAGTATCTTTTATAATAGCTACTATAAATTTAAGGTAGTGCCTCCTTGTTTAGTAGGTACCATGTGGCGTGCACGAAGACTTGAGTAGGGTATGCAAAGTGAGTGACACTAATGCAAAAAAATAAATATATTATTATTTGTGACCCACTGAGTGTTGATGACAGTCATCGCTCTATGGCTTACTAAATCTGTAGAGAGAAATGGGGAAAATGGTAATTGATTGTTGACTTGGTATTGACATTATATAGAGGACACATTTGCATATTTATTCCAGATAGGATAACTTTTCGCAGTTAATTCATGGATTTGGCAAGCTTAGATATATTCTAGTCTGCCACATACCCCCTAAAAGGACCTCGCGGGACCGAAGGCCGTCCTTTATTTATTCTTGTTTAATACAAACTTTGAGTCTTCGGAGTAGTGTTCTTCTGATCGGTGTTACATTCAGAAAATTTCTGCATGTTTATGCCTACCTTAGAGTACTCAAAGATAGGCACTTATAATAGATAGATTATATTTAGAAATTTATACAGCTAATCCCTCATCATCTGCATCAGACCTAGAATTCCCAAGAAAGATTGCCGCCCCAGCATCTTTCGAACCGCTATAGACGCTCCGGCGCTGGTAGTATTCATACAGGTTTCTACTCACGAGAGCCAGAAGTCACCCTCCTGCATTTGTTCACATGCACTATTGAAAGCCTGATTCGCAGCTCAGCTATGCTCATAGCGATTACGTCCACCACAGGAGGCACGGACTACCCGCGACATACGCCTCGCGATTTGTGACTAGGTGGTGCATATGGCCCCATCGCTAGCACCGGGAGGTATTATCGTCGCGCAATCCTTACGCACACCTTGAATCTCTCGCAGGCGTGCGCAGGATTCCTACACGGAGTGAATTCTCCTTACACCTAAGAGCGGCGGTAAAAACATTATTCAAGAAATGAATAAAACCATTGGACCAACTGACACGACCATGAAAGATCGAATAACAACGACAGGGTGTGCCTTCCATCCTAAGATTATAGGCGGGCCAACGGCGGAATTACTTCCTACAACCTAGTATTTTCTTTTACTTAACAAACACAAAAATAATATTATGTTCAATTTTGCTTTTAAAAAAGCATTGATGAACCGTTGAAACAATAACAACAAAATACACAATTATGAAACTTATTACAGGAATATATAAATCAAACAATTTATCGCGCTTTCTTCAACTTCAACTGGCAAAGCTGTTAAATGCGTTATTAAATATATTATAACGAAATAATTAATTGCCAGAAGCGTATCTCTAACCTCAGCAATCGAATTCATAGCAGACTTCGCCATCCGTGAACTATTAAACAGGGTGTTGGAACGAACGGGCGCAAACAAACAACTAGCGATATCTGTTCGCAAAATAGATATATGATACATAGTGTATCTATTAATCTACTAGTAAATTCTTTTTTAAATCAAATTTTCTTTTGTTATGTTCTAGCGTACGGGAGGTCAAGACGCTCACCTGAATGGTAGTGACACGCTACTCTCCACGACTTAGCTAGTGGTTATTTGAGGAGGAGACTATAATTCAAATAGCTTTTTCGTTATTGTTACAAAATTTGTAAACTTCAACATAATTTTTGTTTATTAGAAGATTCGACTTTTTTCGTTAACCTGTTTCAGAAATATCGACTAGGATTCTATGACTTTTATCGTCTGAGGATATTTTACTTTGAGAGAATTTATTGGAATCCTGATTGACTTGGTCACTAGATTTTACCATCAGACATCGTTTTGCATAAAGTATGGTCCCACATCTCCACACTTCTATTACCAATGTTTTTTTAATTGCACGAACCGTGACGGTTCGCGATTAATCCATGTAGTTATCTCGTGAGCATGTAACCAGGAATAAGACACCACATACTTTTTTTATCAATTTTTTTGTCGAGGATAACTAGTCGATAACCTCTTCCTGCCATACCTTTTTCTTTTGCGCGTCGTATAGGGCAAAACATGCGCACATAGTGAAATGGTTATAATATTTAATTAAACCAATGTACGGCTTGAGTTCGATTCGCTGCGACCGTTTCTTTGAAGTAGTAAACTTTACATTGAAACGCAGCTGACAGCCAATTAGGTTGATAAGTCGTTTGACCGCATTGTAGAAAAAAAAATATCAGAGAGTAAAAAAACGCTTCGACGCACCGGAGAACGGCGGGTAAAAAAATTAATAAGGTTTTTTTTTAAAATTATTTTTGACAATATATATACGCAGGTCTTTTTTCTACTACTTATAAAATTGAACAAAAGTAATTTGTTATAAATGGTAAACTTTTTGACTACACAATTTTTTGCGACTGTGTGCGACTGTTAAAAGGACACATAATAACAAGCTTCAACAAAGCAAAATTAACGATAAGTAATTCAAAAAAGTTTCTTCAGCTTAAAAAAATGATTAGAAAAACAGATGGAGTATAAGAATGAAAATGTGTAACATTGCGAAATCATATAAAATGACAGAAGACTGTGTTATTCGTGTCCCGAGTGGTTGTAACAACAAACCAAGTAATACAACCTTTCAATGATACGTTACAATGAGCGCACTAAAGTCACTCGCACAACAAATGATAATAAATCGTCCTGCATTCAAATAATCATTTGCAATGCCGTGTGTCAGCCAATCAAATTGGTTCATATCTCTTAATAATAATCTTTTGTCCTACGGCAAGTGACGGGATGTTTTCTTTCGTTCTAACAACTACGAATCGAAAATAAGTTTTAAGCCATTCATATTTCGTGTCTGCCCGTTTTAAAATGCTTTGCCACCAGTCGTGTGTCACTAAGTTGACGATTTAAGACTACATTGGGTCTTGCAGTGTTTCCTCGTATGTATTCGTGTGAGTCTCAGTCTTGAGTAATCGATTTGGTTTGTTGCATCTTTTTTCCTTATAATCTAAAATTAAAAAATCTACCGTGTTTCTGGTACCTGATTAGAAAAAGGTAAATTTCTGAAAAAAAATATCACCGTTTTACTGAAGTTAAGTTCTTTAGAAGATAAAGATGTGGTGGTTAACTTTACCAAAAATCTATGTAATAAATTACTGTAAAGTTACGTATAGGGCGGTGTAGGTAATGACAAACTCTGTAAAAATGAATAAAAAGGATGTTCGAGTTTCTTGCTATTAGAACCAGTGAAAGAGTCAAAAAATATAATCTAACAATTGACATCTTCAAAAGTATCTGTAAAAGATTAATTTGAATAAAGATATTTTGAATTTAATTAGTTCCCGGCTACTCAATAATGCGTTCCGTTCACTTAACCACCTATAGTAAGATGTCTGTCAAGGGTCTCAGGCTCTTCCAAATATTTAGGGTTGTTTTTTTCCAGTTTTCCATACGAAAAATACAACAGTGACCTTTTTAAAACACAGAAGGCAAAACACAAACGTACAAATAAATAGTTAGCACCCTTTGTCATAGACTTAATGTTTTTGTAAACTGAATTTTATTTTAAAAGTGATGTTTGTACCCTCTATGAATTCGCGATAATAATAATGTTAGACAGACCTTATAAGGAAAAAATAATACACAATAATAATGAAGGGCTGATCCCCCCAAAATCGATTACAGTCAATGCCAATGGTAAACAAAACTAACTTTAAAAGGGCGTCTGCGTATTGTAAGTCCACAAAATATGTTTGTGGATGCGATAAACTGGTTGGTTCTTATTTTGGTCGGTAAGTATCAGTATGACATTAATTAATCTCGTTGTCTATTACATGATTGAGTTGTGGAATCATTTTAATAAGGAGTTTTGAAAGTGTTCTTAGATGATTGTTTTTAAAACTCTTAAGAATTCTATACTTACCTTTGCTTTTATATTTTATAGTTCTTTTATCAAGCTACACTTTTAATAAAAATATAAATGTTATAAAAACACGAATTTTCAAAATGATTCTAGTACGGATCGCGGTGTAACTACGGGTTTCGTAATAGCAGCAGAAATCCGTGGTTCCAATTCTTGTAACCTATGTTCGGATAACGGTCATCATGTATTCTTCCGTTGTTCGGAACACAATGTTAATGCCATGGCATGGGTTCGGAAACACGCATTTTGCTTTTAGTATTAACACGATAAAATATACGAATGAAGTTGTGGTAAGCAAGTGTATCTACGCTACTACGTGTTTGTCGTGATCGTGGTTTCCGTGCGAGAATCCCCGCGGGCGGGTGCGGGGTCCGGGGCGAGTGGGGCAGCCGGCCTCAGGGCTCAACCAGACCGAACCTGGTTAGCTGCGACCCCATAGCAATCCAAAACTCGCAGAGCAACCGCAACAGCTATAAGGAACTCTAACCGGAAACCGTTTAGGGCTACTCAATCCATGGGTGTCAATGAACAATAATTAAAAAAATGGGGATTGTAAATCACCTATACAAATACCGGTTCAAGATGAGTTCCTTCAAAATTTATTAATTTTAATAATGTATAAAAACATTTGTTAACTAACAGTTACAACCTACGGTAAACCTACTAGATCACTCGGATTTGTCGGCACAAAATGACAACAGATATGCAAGTTGAGACTGCATAACCCACTGTCAAGTACAGTGATGCAACTGAATAGAACTAGTAATATTTGCCTGTACAAGGTTTAAAATATTTACTGAAATTCTAATACGAATTAAATAAATCAAAAGTCTGTGCCGAATATGACATGGAGTGGTCAGACTTTGGCCTCTTTCTACTAATGTAATTGATAGCTTTATTTTTAGTTGTGTGAAGAACCAGTAGAAATTTTCTCATTAACAGATACTTTTTTGCTTAGTTCCATACTAATTTAATTAACATACATAAAAGAATGAAGGTAAATAAAAATCGCCAGCATTACAATCGATGTATAGTCCTGTTTGACAGATTTACGACCCGTTATTTATAGAACGAGAATCAAGGCTTGATCTTTACTTAATACAGTTAGAAAGGGAGCCGCTATTTATCGTATAATTGCTATCCCTTTCTAACTCAAATGAAGTACTAACATCTCGTTGAGTCTGGTTCTGAATAACGGGCCCTAATTTTAACAGACAACACAAATACGAAGTAGAAATCATGCTAAAATGAATATTTTTTAAAACTATGTACCTATTCGGATTACAGTTTTAGCATCAAAGACAGTATACGCAATTTTGTAAGGTAGCTCGCGATCAATATAAACTAAAAGTAGGTATTGCGAAGAGGTAGGTTAGGTAATTGCATAACGTATGGCATAAAATGTTTTATTCATTAACGCTTTGCTGAGAATCCATTTAATACTTTCCTTATTTTACATCAAGTCAGCATATATTTATTATAAGTTAGATATAAGAAATGTCGCGGAGATAATTAATTTGAGGTTGTAGATTGATATGTTCTACATTTGGCCGGTTAACCGGACGCGCGCAGGCCGCACAGTCCAGTAGTGCGTCATGGTTTATCTTGCGTTCACCTGGTGTTCTGCGCATACCGCTATATTTTAAGAATAAAGGTATATTCCATCTTATTTTAAATCAATGTTTATGTATTGACTTTTAAACTAACTTAAGTTAAACTAACTTCCGGTTTAAGTTATTGTGTTTGGTGTTGATTTTGCAAACAAAGCGAATTAGAATGTTTTAGAATATTAAAGATTACGCATACAAAACCAAAATATGCTCGCAAATTAAAGTAAACCGTATTTGTTTGTTGGTCAATTTGTATTTGAATATTACTCAAAATTGTAACAGCTTTATATAAGTTAATATGCATTCGTTGCAGTAAGTGCACATTAAGATCTCGCCATGGAAACCGACATACCTGTATTTATCATGTTCTAAACTGGGGCGTTTTGTAAAATAAGGCCAAGTGGTTTTTAAATCTTTTAGTTACGAACTTTTGAAACCTGTGAGAAAATTCGTTATAAACTTAGAAATAAATTTGAATCTGGATGCATCAAATACCTAATTAGGGTATTAACTGAATTAATATAAAGAATCAGTAAGGAGGATATTAACACTGATTATTACCCGCAATATCCGTTAAATTTGTATCAGACGCTTGCCAATTCAATTCGAATATACGAACATATCCGATGAGTAATGCGCACGTATAAAATACTCCAACAAAACATTTGGATATCCGGTTTAGTGTTCTAAAAGTTAAACAATCTTTTAATAAGCTTGATGAGCCGCGTGGCTGAGGAACGGCCACGGCGCGGTGCGTGCATAAAAGTATTTTGGAACGTCCTATCGCCCCTAAAAACGGCATTTGCCCAAAATTCTTGTGATATAGTTGTCTGTATCGCTTTTTAGGCTTTCATAGTTTTATGAAAAAAAGTTTTAATTTAAGTCTAAAGTTCACTGTCCTATCCGAAATTACATTCTAACATTTAAATTAAGATTGAATCCATGGCAAAATTTGTAATCTTGAAATATAAGCATAAATTTACACAAACATTTTATTGGAGTGCAATTATTCAAGAGTCTTTCTTGTTATTTCTATCAAGGACGATCAGAATCAGCACCCTGAAATAATTTAAGATCTGCTGATGCCTGATGTGATAGCACGCCCATCTATAACTGGCTATTAACGTAATCTGATCAGCGAACCACAAATGAATACGTCCTGCAGCGCACTCATGAGGCGATCGGGAAACAATGGTGCATTGGTTAAACCACGAGATGCTGGCGCATCGATTAGATAATCGCGCTTGTACAGTTCCGCTTTACATGACACTAATGAGCACTTAGCTTCTTTTAATAACCTAGAGAATACTTTTATCTGTACGCCAATGTCGCGCGGACGACATGCGCCTTGGTACGAAGGCTGCGATAGCAACTTGGTTGGAATTCTTAGATTTCCTTCGAATATCTCGAGTGGGATCTGGTAGTATTATGTTATATTTCAATATTTTATTTTTATTTATGATGACGATGGACTCCCATCGTGAGAGATTCTACAAATATTTGGAAAAAATAAGGACAAACAAGTTATAGTTAATTCATAAGAAAAGTCATAAAATTTACGTGTTTATTGATAAATAAAACGATAATTATGTCTCCATTGCCACGCTTGCTGATTCTGAGACCTTAAATCGTCAAAACAAAATTCAAATGTAACATTTTCGGAAGCATGAATTAATTCGCAGAATCTCTAGAGAATTGCAAAATTGTACCGCTATTCCGCTAGCCGCATTTCTTTCCTTGTAATATGTCAAATCCTCCGATAAAAAGTCAATAGCCTATAAATAAATTGAATTTTTAAAAATCTACGCAGAAGATCTAAGTTTTTTATATTCGTTACTTTGAAATGGCGTCGGTGAACAGTTTTATTCCAATCGAATAAGTTTTGGTCATTATTATCTGCAGGGAAGCAATGATCTAAATGTTGGTTATACAGTCGCTTAAATATAACATAAAAAGGTTAAGTTACTAGATACTGCGTATGTCTTCATAACGAGTTGGTAGTGACGGTCCTACAGCTTAACGTGATCTTTACATGGAATGATCTTTACAGATAATCAGATAATTCAATTTGCAAAATCAACCTGGGCAAATTGCTTACAGTTACATGGTCTACGTGGTCACCCCGGGATTGGTTTCTATGACCCGCAGATCGCTCTACGATCAGATCCCTAAACCACACAGGAGATATTAATATTTATTACATAGCATAGTCATAATGTGCTTAAATAAACGTAAATACGGATGTCAAGAAGATTCTCAGTATGCATGCGTTTGTCTAGTCTACAAACCAAATACAACGCAGCCGTGCCAGGCGAAACAAGCCTGAAAGTTTATATATAGTGGTTGCGTGTGCGCATGCTTGGCGACCACCGGCGATGGCACTTCTCTGCTCGGAAATTGCTGCAATTAAAAAACAATGGCAAGACGCAGGGACGGCTAAATAATTGATCAGGGTTGGCAACGACGAATGACCAGTGATGATGACAAAGAGTGAATTACAATCTTACACACGTATAAGACCGTCTGTGAATTAATGTTGTGGATTGTCGCCTTCCGATCGGGAGGGCGCAGGTTCAAATCCCTCCACAAACCACTGTGTTTTCGAATTTTTAAGTACGTTATTCGACGTTCTGATGGTAAAGGAAAACATCGTGAGGAACCAGCGCACGCCTGCGAAGAGATTCAAAGGTGGTACATGAAGTCTGTTAGTCAGTACTGGGCCCGCGTGGACGACTAAGCCTATACACCCTATACGGGTAGGCTCGTGACCCTCGGTGGGATGTTTAATGAGCTGATTATGATGTATATGTATCCTATATAGGTACAGGGCTGGTGCCCAGCTTACGCCATTTTGTACAACACTGTTCACGACGAAAACTGTAGTAGTCGACAGGACACATGCATTATTCGGTAATAGTGCATGAGGATCAGGGGAGCAGATAAAGATTCATATTCACCCCAAACCCGAGGCTGTACCACTGTACTTTTGATTTTGTCCTGAATTGACAGCATATAACAAGGACACTCAAAGTGTTGTACTCAAATGTCAATGCCTAATTAAGTGATAACGAGGCTTAAAAAATAATGAACCAAAGGTACTATGTTTCAGGGCTTCATGTTTAGTGTCTAATGTTTGATGTTGTATGGTTTATAACGTAATTGATAATAATATGAATTAAATGTACAGGGTCTATGACGGTGACCCTAATATTATAATACCGAGGATGATCATCGTAAGAGGAAATCCGCAAATCATATCACTGATATATTATGTTAATCAAGTCTTGTGTTTACGAATTAATATTTATGAATTTTGCATTAATGTAATGCCTTGAGATCTAGTATGAAAATAACCAATAACATATAGCGATTTATTCTGCCCTTGACCTACGGAGGTTATAAGTGTGTAAACTAATAGTGCATATTAGATAAAAATAATAATGATACACAAGAATTAGACATTATTATGACAATTTAAAAATTTCTTGTTACTTACCCATTTAGATTTTAGGACACAAAAATCATTAAGTACAAGGTTATAAAGTACACATTTGATGATGTGGGTGTCAAAATTGTATACCGACGATCATAATTATTTGGTGAAGAATGTGACGAGTCGTTCGTAAATTACTCGTAATAAAATCATAATGAAAAAGGATAAATATAATCTTATTTATTATGAAAAAGGGTTGGTTTCAAAATTAAAATTTATATATATATTAATATAATCTTATTTATTCATTAAAATTAAGCACAAATGAAATTGTAACTTGAGAGAAAATATGTAGTCCTTTATATTAATGAGAGCGTATAGCAAATGCAATTTTCATACTTAGGCGACACTTCTTCGTGTCGCCTAAGTATGAAAATTGCATTTTTTTATATTATATAATATATTTAATTACATCAGCACTCAAAGTGCTAATGTAATTAAATATATTATTAGGTCGTGATATTTTTATATTGTTGAGACGTTCTATAGAGCTTTAAATTTGATCAAATATATCAAAAGTCAGGAGGCATAGTCATCATAAACCATTGTAAACATATCCGATGAGTTTAATTGTCTCGTATTATTTAAATTTAGTGACTAACCAGTTGTTAACTAAATCACGTTTGCGACGCGGAAACGTCCTGCCACCGTTCGCCAGAGGAAACAATTGTTTATGTGTTGTTTGCTCATTAATCAGACGTTAAAGTGAATCTTAGAATAGAATTGAATACACGTCCATTGTATTACAGAATTGTATATGTAAGTGAGCACAACTTTTCCTATGTTGTGGAAACTTGACCGATGTACAACGTTAAGTGGCAATTTCGGATACTCTGCGGTAAACGTGAACAGGAAGTGTCAAATGGTACACGCATTATACTATCCCATTATTAGGATTTATCCAAGATGGACTAAAACTTCACATTCTTAATCTCTTTAATAAGTTTAGTCTAGTCTATTACGTAAAATTTGGTGAAAATATTGTCAAAACAAAACATTGCTATTCTGAAAAGAAAAAATTAGAATCAGGAATTTTTTTTTCAAAATGGTCATATTATCAATGTGTAAATTAAGAAAAGTTTTTGAAAACAACAATTTTACACACAAAAATTTTCACGTTCACAGTAACGAATCTTTTCATACAACAAAAAACTTTTCTTTCTTTCTAAATATGTTACATAATTTGATCAGTAAATTTAAGAATAAAGTTTCGGCTCGTGATTTTGCAAATTTAAATTGATGACTAACAAATCATAATATTGCCGAGGAACAGTTTTCGTTGAATATTTATACATTAAATAAATGTAGAGACGTCATAATGACGTTAGTCGTGTCGTAACTCTAATCAATGCTATCGTAATATAGTCTCGGGTTTCATGGTATACGAACGTGTTTGAGAATTTATTAGGTGCATTAATTGAGCCTTATATATCCTTATACAAAATCTACTGATACTCTTTTATAATCCAATTTTAAAAAAGGTCAAATGTAGGCCGAAGATATTAAATTGAAGTAAAAGAACCGCTTGGTTACTAAATTAACGAAACTTATTAATACCTAATAAAATTGTTTTCTATTGCTAAAATCGTAATTAAATTATCACTACATTAAAACTGTCATGATACCAATTTCAATAACGTTTAACTAATAGATAAGTACTGTGTTATTCACAAAATATTAGTAATACCTTGTCGCATTATTGCAAATGAGCTTAGAGGTCGTGACGAGTATTTCGACATTTCAGTTTTCGCAAGATATGTGCATGTCGTGTAAAACTTAAACATATAAAAAAATACAAATTTTGTTAGATACGAAGACGGGATGAATTTGAATATACAAAATCACGTGAGAAACACAGTGTCTGCCTAGGCCATATCATTATTACTTCCATATATATACCCTATCTACTACTGTTGATTGATGATAGCTTTTTTCGACTTAGTAATAAGGAGGACTTAGCCTCGCCCTTAACCCGTCTCTTGTGTCTATGAGTGGTAACACAAATTTGTTATGGAATAGACGACGGTATATGCTATTTGTACCGTGACTACTATTTGGTGATCACTTTGAGTAATAGAAACTTGCTTGATTGTTTTTACTTTTGCCATGAAATTCATTATATCTGATTAAATTATATTGTTGAAATGTATTTTTTTATCCAACATTAAACTAAACAGGTTAAAGCTTTTTGCGAAGAATTATTTTATTCTACGACAGTATTATTACAACTAAAACTTAAGCTAACATGTGATCCGACCACATCGTAATAAACGATAAAAACAAAATATGTATTCGTGCACAATAACAAAAGTTAATTACTATTCGCGTACAGGTGTCACTGACTAATTAACAATCTGGATTGTACCAAAATAAGGAAAATAGTTTTTTATATAAAAACTAATCTAAGTTTAATCGCGTCCATTTGGTGTATCTTGAATTGGTCTTTTTGATTTTCCATATCAAATAAATGAAGCTCGTGGCATGTTAATATGATCAAAGGCAAACAGGTTTAGTTCGTGTTAATATTGGTTTTTTTAATCTATAATAGAACAACTAAGCGGGCTGTCCACTGTCAGATTTTGTTTGACCCTTCTCTTATAATAGTTATAATGTAGAGCTATATTATGCTACAATTGCAAGTCTCAGGTTGAACAAGAAGGGCAGATCGATTTTTTGTTGAACTATTGTTTCCATGTGATAATAGTCACGGCTATGATGATGATGATGTAACTTTCATAAATTTTTAAATTATGTATTAAATTTGAGTATTTTTTAATGGTTTTTCTCGATAGATATAGCTGAACTGGTTGTGGTTTTGGTTATTACTTTGATTAAAAAATACTGTTTCAAAGTACATATTAATCCTTTGTGTATTTAATAAATCACTTGATCACCACTGTCGAGGTTCATTTTTAGATTTCTGATTAATTTTGCAGAACATTAAAGTTTTCGATGTGTAATACTTAAATTAGACACATTAAAATGTACGGAATACCTGTACGAAAGGCGTCCGATCAGCTGGCTCATAAAAAATTCAACGCACGCTGAATTGGTAAAGGAAAACTGAAGTTCAACCTTGCCGAGTGTCAGTTCGTATTGTAAAACATTTAGGTATTCAATCGGCAGTCGTCACGTTCGCCCTATAATTATGCGATAGAAAAAAATATAAACACTCAGTTTTCGACATAGCACAGCGGGTCCATTACTATCAGTTCTCAAAGCGTTAGTCAGACATTGATTCATCAATATCCAACGGAAAAGTAATCTTGTGACAATGAATGAAGGTTTTAATAATAAA
>PQWD01011538.1:0-29197 GCA_019425675.1 Leucinodes orbonalis | reverse complement strand
GGCGATGTAGCGAGATTCAGGTTGTGGTTATGAATTGATACACTGTTTGTGCGTAATCAGGATATATTTATACCAGTTCACAATAATATCTGACAGACAACCTTACACTGTTACTGCTCAAGACAGAATGCTCCCCTACTTGTTTTTTTGAATTGAATTTGTTGTTGGCCCGCAGATGCCTTAACGACGTCACCGGATGAAATGGCGAGCCTAGCTCAGCCGATGATTGGCTCCGGTCGCGGCACGAGACCGCTTACGGATACCTCTCGAAGTAGGAGAAGGACGCCACTAAGGGCGCCCACTAGGGCTCGAACCTCGACTTAGTGCCGTCCCTCGGACGAGGGAGGAATATGACGGAGAATGCCTCCTACCGCTGCTACGCCACCTTTTATACCCTTTTGCGTTTACCTGCCAGACCGGTACGGTACGCGATGGCGTGGTGGCGGCAGTAGTCATTTGAGATACTCTTAACAAATCATAATTCATTGCCTCTTACATTATTACAATGTTTACATGTATTAGTAAATATATTAATTATAGGTTTAAAGGCAACTAGCTATACAAATATACACTTATAAATAATACATTCTAACATTCGGCCTTCCTGCAATTTACACGTCTCGGGTAAATTGCAAAACTGGTTTAATAGTTGCTCTTAATTGAGACTTATCCCAAGTATTTGTACATAATTTACAAATGATAATTTTTTTGTACCTAGTTTCAGTATAATGAACATTAATAAAATAATATGAGAGTACAATTAACATTCATAATTATTGATTAGTATAAAGGTCGTTCGACCTCTTTTCTTATATTCTTATTGATTGTTTTTCTGTTACATGATTTTATTGTTTATTTATTTGTTCGCAATATGGTGAACAATTAGTGCAATTTATAAATGATATATTTAATTTACCTAATTTCAGTACAATGAACATGAATATATACAATTTAATATCTTTCATATCTTCAGCATTAGTCAGGCTATGAAATTAAAGCAATTTATATCTTCAATATTAAAATGAAGCTATTAATATCTTCAATATGCATTAAGGCGATGGCCATCTGACGTCGTGCACTTCTACCTGCACGCGGGTGGATCATGACAGCACCGGATAGTGCTGTCACTGTGGCTTGCTTTCAGGGCTGCTAAATTTCAACGTGTGTTTTCCTTCAACATGCTAGAAAGAATATTCATTAAAACGATAAAATTGAAGCTATTCATATCCTCAATATTAATCAAGGTGTCTAAATTGAAGCAATTCATATCTTTAATTTTCATTAAGGTGATTAAATTGAAGCAATTCATATCTCAAAATTAATCAAAGCGTGTAAACATGTCAAGGCTATGAAATTGAAGCAATTCATATCTTCAATATTCATTAAGGTTATTTATTGAAGCAACTTATATTCTCAAAAAAATCAAGGCGACTAAATTGAAGCAATTCATATCCTCAATATAAATCAAGGTGACTAAATTGAAGCAATTCATATATTTAATATTCACTAATGTGATTTATTTGAAGCAATTCATATTCTCAATATAAATCAAGACGACTAATTGAAGCAATTCATATCGTTAATATTAATTGAAGCGATGAAATTGAAGCAACTCATATTTTCAATATTAAGACGACTAAACTGAAGCAATTCGTATTTTCAGTTTAAGTCAAGCTATGAAATTGAAGCAATCCATATATCTTTAATAAATTAAATTGAAGCAAGTCATATCTTCAATATTAATCAAGGCTATAAAATTGAAGAAATTATCAATATCAATCAATTATGTTTGAAATAATTCATATCTTCAAATATAATAAAGTAATTAAATTGGAGCAATTCATATCTTCAATATTGATCAGGACGATTGACCTGATGCTATTCATATACAATATTAATCAAGATGAATAAATTCAATTCTTAAAATTAATGTATGCTTTTTATTTGGAGCAATTGATAACTCCAATATATGAAACATATATTTTTGAATAATTGATATGATTTTTATCAAAAAAATTTAAGCACTTCATATCTGTAATATTGTTTTAAAGTGATTGAATTGGAGCAGTTTATCTTCGATATTAATCTATGCTCTTAAATTGGAACAATTAATAGATTCAAAGGATTAATAAGTAATTAGGTTTTGTATAACAATGTTCATAAATAAATGTATTTTAATACTTGAAAAAAGGACATCCTTATGGCGTGAATCATATATTTACCTATAGATTTGGTTAATATTTATGTTCATAATAATTATATATAATATATCTTTGGATATTTGATAATTGAACGTACTTTCTCATAGACGTATTAATCCTTGGGTTTATGGGGTTGCAAAGTGGTTTAAAAAAATATATTATATCTTCCAGTGGTTGCAGGCATAAGTATAAAATAAGCTGAAGTTGTCACGTGCACCCGGCCTCTCATTACTTTAAACAGTTTCTGTTGACTTTAAAATCGGGCTGTATCAGCACTTGAACAGTTATGTGCAAATAAAAAAGAAACTTATACATAAAGAATAAAAGACGTAAACGTGAATTGATCCTTTTGTATTATTAGTATAAGCAATACATATTTATATTTAAAAAAATACAAGATTTGAATAAGAGCGTCGGTGGCTCATTGGTGTGAACTATTACTACCTTTATGGAGGGTGCAGGTTCAATTCCCGCCACGTACATACTAATGTGTTTTCGAATTTACAAATTTATATGTACTTTTATTATACATATTTTTACTTTTAGAAAACATCGTGAGGTAACCTGCGTATGCTTGCGAAGAGATTCAAAGGTTGTGCGTGAAGTCGGGCTGAACGTACTGGGCCCGCGTGGACGAACAAGGCACCCTTTACAGGTAGTCTCGTAAGCTGGTGCCCCTCGGTGGGGATGTTTAGTGGGATGATGATGGTGATTTAAGTGTCCATTTATAAATTAGTACAACTGCAAAGAAACGCAATCTTCACACATAGTATAGCCAAGGGCAGATTGGGCCTTTATCTTAGATAAACAATTAATTAACAAGATGCACAATCACGAAGAAACTTCAACCAAAATATGTCTGAGCTGAGTTTCTTGTCATAAAAATTATTCATTTAAATTTAGACCTTACCGCATCATTAAAATGGCGCAAAATCAAAAGCACGAGCAGACTACCATGGCATTATAACATGTAGCGAACGACGTGATTATGAATGAAAATTCTGCCCAACTGACGTGATGGGCAGAATTATGCGCGGATATTGGGACTGTGTCATTGTGCATCTAGTTAGTTAAATGTTTATATAAGGCCGTAACCCCCCACGCCTAATAGACCGACGGCTTAACGTCACCTTCGAAGCACGGAATCGTATTAATAAATAATAATAATAAAAAAATATCTTTATTTCATCAACATTTTTTACATTTACAGAAAAGTTCGACCCCTTCGTCTTCTTTTTTTTTGTTTTAGCCTTCTTTTTAGACAATCAGGTGATTCAGCCTGCAATGAAAATTTAACACTTAGTAATAGGACAACTGGACAATATTGTAACTGAATGTTTTAAATTTTATTACCGTGCCAAAAATAAATTAATAAATGTCCTAGCCAAAGTGGAGAAAATCACACAAAGTGATTTTCACACTAATTTAAAAATATGCATTTCACCAACCCGCCTTAATCTGACAAGTTTCGTACGAGTAACTCCTTAAATATCAAGGAATTGGCAGACCTCTGTCCATCAGTGGACTGCCACGTATACTACTTTCAAAGCGACTCACACTTGACCACATTGTTTAATACCGTTGTCAACGAGGTCAATGCCCCTTCACCCTAAACAATAAACTGATCAGGTTTTATGACTTGTTTACATTAATTTACGAGGTCCAAGCTTATTGAACTAATTCACACTAGTGATGGGACTAGTTACCGTTTCGATCGATATCTAAAAGAGCGTAGTTTTATTTTACTTTATAAGTGTAGGAGTGTACTTTGGCACGAATGAGACCACAGTCTCACAGAAAAACTGGCGTGAAACAATCGCAGGCAAATTTATCTTCTCCTTTCGATTCCTTTTTCATCTCCCTTTTAAAGTGTAACTTCTTAAGATAAATGAGACCAATAAGTTTGTATTCCGCTAAGATAGTATGAATGAACACGTGTTTCTTCTCTCTTCAACCTCACTACTCCATTATCCCGGCCCTTCGCTTTTTCTCATCCAGCTTTCACCTGGTAACTTATGTATATGTCTTAAACACAACAAAAATTTACCACCGGGTAGAGTTATAAAAATTTTTATAACAACAATTAACGATTCAAAAGTATCTGTAGCAGATTTATTTGATTAAAGGAATTTGAATTGATAAGATTTAATACATCAAACAGCTTACAAGAAGTTGCTAAGAAGAAGCAGTTGCTAACACTGGTGGGTAATAATTGGGATAGAAGCCAAGACCAACGGCTTGTAATGAAAAGAAAAACAAAAGGTTCGAGAGTAGGTTTTTAGTAAACTATCCAATGATCGAATATTATGATGATTAATTGAATGCGGTAGACGTCTTTCTGTAGGGATAAGGCCCGCCCGCATAGTCTAGCTTTAAATAAATTTAATAAAACGGTGTAAATTAAAAAAATACTTATGCTTTTATTTGTGTAAACTGCTTTCCTTAGGTTGACCCTGTGTTATGAGAGACAGGCTCCTCCTCAAAATTACAATTTGTAATGGAACATATGGCCGTCATCCACTTAGCAAGACTAATGCTTGTTGGTTTGTTGGTCTGCGTGCGTTCCAAAGAGTTTTCATTCGATGACCAACCCATCGTCGCATAGATGAACGCGCTAGATGTATGAGGAAATAATGGATATTCGACTTATATAAGACTTTTTTTTTAAGATTGAATTTAAAGCAATGAAGCGATAAGTAATAATTATATTATTTTATTATTATTGTTTGACGTTTAATCTACACGTATGATATTTATACTTACGCGTTACAAACAATCGATATCGACACTATTGGTGTCCCAACACTACTGAGACCTTTACATCACGTAATTTAGTTTTCTGAGGGCTACATAGTGAGTAGTTATTACACTACTTAAAGCGACACTATCGAAAATTAACTTTCAATATTAGAACGAGCTTTGAGGAAACGCCTACCTGGGGGAAAGCGTATAAAATAGTTTTGCCAAAGCTTATAACTCCAGTGTATTGAAAACGAGTTGTTAATCAGTTAGGAAAGTTCTAATGATCAGAATTTGCTTTTATTCTTAAAAAACATACTTTTTTAAAATAAAATATTGTCTATGTGCAATTTACTAGTAATTTGACACTTATGAAAAAAGGCTCAACGGCGTAGAACTACTGAGACTATCGGGCAAATTTCTACATCGTCACGATTACTATTTAATGACTTCACTCGAACTTATTCCTAGCAGTTAACATCCCTCAACTGCCCACCAAAACCAGATTTTCTGTTCTTCTAGTCAGCCTATGCTTTTTCGTTGCATGGTCGCCATTTGAGAACCTTCCCACCCTATCGGCCATCGGTTCACAGTTCAGTCTCTCGATAAACCTGTTGTATAGGAAGACATATGCACTGCTGCGGTATTTTACAGGCTTTGTTGATTAAAATTAAAACCAACGTTTCGCCAACCAATAAAGACAAAATAAACAACACCCCTGTATATCAATCACCTACCTTTTGCAAAACAAGCCCCTTGAAAGCGGGATTATTCGGGATACCGGGATGAGGGAAAAC
Organism: Leucinodes orbonalis; assembly: GCA_019425675.1. Classification (NCBI taxonomy): domain Eukaryota; kingdom Metazoa; phylum Arthropoda; class Insecta; order Lepidoptera; family Crambidae; genus Leucinodes; species Leucinodes orbonalis. The sequence continues at coordinate 23,460 of PQWD01011538.1, read as the reverse complement.
AAAAAGTTAATCATTATGCCATCGATTCAGTTCTGAGACAATAGACGAGCCCGTGGGAAGGCGTAATAAAGTATTGAAAACACGGCGAGAACTCCAATCAATATCCTGGAATCCCCGAGGACCTTGCTTCTGCCGACAGGTTCAAGATATTGCGGTCCCGTGTTTCGATTTGAACATCATATTATATACAATGCAACTTTTTATTTACTGCCTCCGGTCCTGAGGGACTATCTGGAAAGTAATATAGTTTCGTGAATTATCTGTTTGGCTTGACTCGTGCAGTGGGAAAATATTCTAGATGCTCTTTCAGATTTATTGCGGCTGTTATTTTTAAATCTGGTTTGTTGGTGGGTACATTTTATTGTGTTTATTCGTTTGTATTACAATTTAAGTTATAACTATAAGAAGGCAGAAAGGACCAATTAAGTAAATGTTAGCTTATCTCTAAAAGAGATTTGAACAGGAATAACAACATAAAATGTCGAACGAATTTGATGATCTAAATGTAGTAATGGTTGAGACGTTGGTTAGTATACCAAGGGTTCCGGGTTCGATCCCCCTATTGTATCAACATTTAGTAGAGACACAACAAGGTTTGATCATATAGGTATTCTGGTATTAAAGAATACTACCTCGCCGAAGTACCACGAGCCCTTTAACACGGAAACAACGCCGCCATTAAACCTGTGCTCATACAGAACTGTTGTCATACATCAGTTGAGACAAAAGCCCTTAGAATGTTCCAGAACGTTCCCGTCCGTTTGCGGGCCATACCGCATATTTGCTACCTAATTGACATAATTTATAATCGCATATCTGACATTGCAATGTGTCAGGTCGTGCCCCGTTTCGGATGTTCCAGTTACTTGTATGGTTTCTATTTACTTTGATAGGAGAAATGGCCCTTTGGTATCACCATCATCAGCTCGTTATACGTCCCCACCGAGGGGTATGAGCCTAACCGTAAAGGGTCGGATTTCGAAAATACAGAAGTACGTGGCGGTATTTAAACGTGCACCCTCCAGATCGGAAAGCAACAGTCCACACCAATGAGCCACCGACCTCTTTATTTTATAATCCTTGTGTATGGAACGCAATAATTAGATGTAAGTAAAAATAAAACGCCAATTTATTAAAAAACGTTGGTATTACACATTGACGTTGTCAAAAGACTTACAGAAAACTGATTGAGGTTAGCTGAGACCAAAGATTTAGAATTAGCGCGCTGCGCTTGTAAGATACACGAAGCGTGGGAGTGAGAGGTCCTTAATAAAGTACAAAATGCCCGAGAGAAAAGAGACGGCGAATAAAGGATTATATGTTATTGTTTTTGCGAGTTAGCGGCCCATATAGCGGCCCGGTGTGTTGTCATTGTCAGTCAAGTGTCAGTGAAAATTGTGAATATTATTGCTAATTGTTCTATTAGTATTGTAATTATTACTTTATACAATTATGGTGTCGTGTGCTGTATCTGGATGCAACGCTACTGGGCGAAATAATCCGAATTAATACACTTTTACTGGTAAATACGATTTTATCATTGGAATTTTACGAACCATTTTTTACTTAATTTCAGCTAGAAATTGGCTTATAAATATAAGTTTTCAATATAATTTTGATTGCCATTTATATATTTGAGAAAAAATAGTGTTTTTTATTTAAAGTCGCGAAAATAATGTATAAAATAGCAAATTGTTTGTTTACGCTAGTGCTTGATAAAGCGGTGACGTCATTACAATCGATAAAAAACTTGAATAGTTTTTTAGAAGAATACACAACATGAATATTGATGATTTCGTCTACTTATGTAAAAATAACATTATTCATAGATACTTATGTTTTATTAACATGTTGGTAAATAAATATCGATGTTTTTAGGTTTCCACACAGTTCACCATTGATGGAAAAATGGATGCGGACTTAAAATAGACCAGATTAAACTCTTATTAGGAACTATGCTTATCTTAGAATTAAACACGTCAACGAAATGTTCAATTAAGTACGGAAACCATACGAACACATCTCAAAAAAGTGTTATATTGAGAGGGCAAATAAAATCATTTAAAAGTATTGAGTTAATTAATTTACTGTATCTATACAGATATTATAAAGCTGAAGAGTTTGTTTGTTTGAATTCATTTATCTCAGGAACTAGCTTTCAGTTTAAATTTTATTTATCGATAAAGGATATAGGCTGTACTAAAAACAATAGTAGTGGAGCAGTACGAAAGAATGATTGAACATTTTTCCTCCATAGAGCTTTCTAAAAACAGACCGCGACAGCATTTCTTATCTTTAAAGGTTGGCTCACAATAACTTCTTAAATTTATCTAAAATAATGCATTATTTGTGAAGGTGTTTTCATAAACATAATATTAATCCCTATGCAAATAAATATGTTATTTATCACGAGTATTTTATTTAAAACAAATTGCCTTCTCAGCATTAAATTTAAATGAATATCTCAGTGCCTCCGAGCTCAGGAGTTATCGCAGTTATAAGCTCAAAGTAACTAAGCACTGGCCACCATCGGTTACCGTCGTTATAAGTTGTAAACAATTATAGGTTTGCTTATGATTCAGATTCATCAGGATTAAAATACCCATTATTTTCTTGGTTTCTGTACGAAAAGAGACCGCCCGTTGATTTACATCACAATCGATAATAAGAACTTTTGGCGTGGACAACACTATTTGGACCTTACACATAAACATTCACCAACACATATAACTTCAATATTTTTTATGCCTCTAAGCCGCCTTTGTGTATCTTGTATATACTATATCTATGGCTGAGACCCAAATACCCTTCCCCTTCCTATATATCCTTTTTCCCTCCCTTTTAAAGATAATCTTCATGACATGTGTAAGTCTTCAAGACCCTGTTTAAAGTACCTATGTAGTGTGCTAATGATAAGATAATTCACTGATATACGACTGCTGACACCCGCGTTCCGGTAGGCGTGCCCCTCGGTGAAGACGTTTAATGAGCTGATGATGATGACGACTGCAGGATAAATTTATGGCCAATACCCCTTTGAGTTTAAGCACAAGGTTTCCACTTAGAGCTTTTTAAACATGAGTATAGTGTGAAGGAGCGTCCAGCCGAGCGCTGTAAGCGAAACAGCGTTGTCAGTGGAACAATAACAACAATCAGGCCGCGGTCGCATCGTCTCGCGGTCTAATGGCTGACGTGTCGCACTTTAAGGGATGTACTAAGGGCCGCTGTAAAGGTATGACCTTGCAGAGTCCTAAATCCAGGACAGGCACTCGGTTAAATACGACCTTTAGGGATTAATTAATCTGTTGTCTCGGGTGACGGGCGCAGTGTGGCATTAATGAAGAATAATAACTGTGTATCAGCAAAGTCTATCAGTTGTTGACCTTCAATGCCACTCTGTCATTGAAGGTCAACAACTGATAGATGTCAGGTGTATCACTTACTATCAGGTGACCGTCCTGACCGTCTTGTTCACTTTGTAACATCAAAAAATTCGTTAAGTAAGTTTTATGGTATATTTTAATTGAACACTATTAGACAATTTATTCTACTATCCAATTACCATTTTAAGCCAGTAACATTAAAGTTGTACCGGAATACCAAAATTTACCGTTGGATTATAAAATATCGTAAAGGTGCCGTCATGTCAAGTAAATTTAAACTGAGACTCGGGTCATGTCGTAATTACAGTATTGCTGATAGCTTCAGGCTGTTCGACGTAGCACAATCTTACTGTTGGTACATGTTACTTAAAATGTGTTTGATCTGAAAACCGAATGCCTAATACTTTTCAGCACATACTGGAAACTTAATTAGGCTGTTAAATCCGTCCCTGCTCATCAACTCAATGACGTCACCTAGCTGGCGTATTAAATTAATTTTAAATTAAGGCATCTCGAACGAAAAAGGGGTATGGATATATTTTAGAAGTTACTCAGCAAGATGGGCAGGTAATTGAATTTATAACATTTGCCTCAATTTGCTAGAAATGTAATTTTGAAGGCTTATTCTGTAAGAGTCGATTAGGTACCTTCAATGTCTTAAATGTTTTAATTTGGTCATTGAATAATGCTTAAGGATCTAAGATTGACATATAGATATCGGAACAACTGGAATCGTCGACTTTTTAAAAATGAATTGAAAAAGTTACCGGAATCGAAAGAAAGAAATAATATTTTAATGTTTTATCTTCATCGAAATCACATCGAAGCAAAATAAAACTATCAACGATAGGTACTTGAACTTTATTGAATTAAAATAATATCAAGGATTATTAAGTTTCGGGACCAACACCAATATCGGAAACGTAAAATCAATCGGTGATTATAACATACTGGATAAATAGATATCATTGTTTAATAGGAGATATTAAAGTTAAGCGTCGGTGGCTCTTTGTGGACTGTTGCCTTTATGTGTATGTGAATGAGTGAGTGTATGTGAACTAGAAGCTGAAAATATCATGCGGTTTAATTCATCAGATATCTATCCATTCAACCTATTACAGTTCTGTGCTGGACATAGGCCTCCCCCATTTCGCGCCAGATAACTCGGTCCTCCGCTTTTCTCATCAAGCCTCCACCAGCTACCTTTCGCAAGTCGTGGGTCCATCGGGCCGGAGGGCGTCTTACGCTTGCCGAGACGCGGTCTCCACTCCAGAACTCGTCTGCTCCAACTGCCATCGGTTGTGCGACATACGTGATCCTCAATTAAAATTCTGACATGTTGAAATAACGACATCTTGACACTGAACGTCGCACGCTGAATGAGCATAAACGGTATCACACACAGACATCTATACATTAGACTGGACAAGCCGCCAAGTTTATAGGCAGTCCCAGTGTCGCAATTTCTTTTCGGTTCTTACCTGTGAAAAGTTATTATATTTCTTGGAAAATTTACTGATTCATTGCGATGATGGCATGTTACAATTGCACAGGATGGCATTTTGGAAAAAAAACGGTAATTTCTTCTAATATTCGTGCGTCTTGACTCGTCTCACAGAGCGTAAACTGGTAGCCAGTGTATGCTCGTTGAGCTTACAGTTGTCGCACTTTAAACGCGGCTTGCCCCATCTCCTGTATTGGGAAATCTGTGGTATCACATTACTCACTTTCAGAGCCATATAAATGCAATCCGAACGTATATTATCTAGTTTTATTTCTAATCGCTATGCATAACGTGCTCTCAGCTAATTTCGGATTTAATGCAATCGTAAAAAGGGATTAGTCTGGTTTACGGTGGGCTATGGAGAAATCGATGCAGTTCTTCCGTAGAGTTTATTGTATGGAAGATTCCGCCTATGCATATGTTTAATATTAAAATCATAGCATTTCTACATTTGCGGCACGAAATGATGATTCTGGTATGATTCCTGATTATAGATATCTACTGACATTCACACAGCGTGATCTAGCCCCAAGTTAAGCGTGAAGCCTGTATTATGGGTACGAAACAACGGATAACATACTATTTTTTTTTTCTGTAAATACATACATATTATACATAGAAACCACCCAGACCATTACAAACAGACCGATTTTGAAGAATTAGTTATTTTTCTATCTACATATTAAATTAAAACGTTTTACTAAAAACTAGTTTACAATTTGAAACATTTTAATGTTGGTGCCCTGTGGGACGTTTACGGTTCAAAGGGTGTGCTTATTTGAAATACATAAACAAAAGTGACTTTTTAACAAACCATTAAAATACAATTCGACCACGTGTTTAATTTAGTTGAAGTAGAAATTGTCGCATGTTGACAAGAGGTCATAGGAAACTAGTTAAATTATCTTAAAAGTTGAATGATGAAACAACTGTCATTTCTTCTGGATACCATAAGTATCACCTGTGTAACGATATTTACTAACTTACCGCTAGATTTTTGCTTAGCGTCTACGAGTAACTTATTACATATAACACACCCTGTATAAGATCTATGATTAACTAATCTTCGTCACAATAAATTTGGTTTTCAGTTTGAATTACAGTTCAAGTACGTATTCCCTAGACTGTTCCTTTTGTCTGTAAATATAAATTTTATGTTTATTTTCAACGCCGCCTTAAATTACATGTAATTTTAAATAATGTTAGTTCGCTTTAATAATATGATGTTATTGCGCATATTGTTTTAGCTATGTTGAAAGTCTAGTTTCTAGAATCTAAATTGAAAAGTCAACATGCGTAGCATTTTACAAACATACCTGACTTATTTATCCGTAAATTCTGCCTATTGTACATGGCACAGGATAGCTCGTATTTAATTGCTTGTGCTTTTTAGGTGGATCTTGTATATAAGATACAATAATACTTTCCAACCCGTGACATTCCGCAAAACTTGGGGCTCTGCACGATAGTTATAAGGTTTGGCCACGATTGGCAGGCGATAGCAATACCATTAAATGGTTAAGTGTAAAGAGAGAGCTGGCATTCAATGGGTTAAGGTGATTGCAGGAATAGAATCTTCTGACTGTCTGAAAATTAAGACGGTTTTTGGCTTTTGAAAGTATGTTCCGGCTGTCATAATGAACGCCAGTCGTTACGAGAAAAAGAAACGATAGAGTCTGTTAGGCTGTTTAGAAACTAAATTTAGAGCATCGGAAGGAGTCTAACATCAAGTGTGTCAATATGCGGCCAGTTTTTGTATGGAAAATAACACAATATTAGGTAATGTGACGGCCTCTGGCAACAAAGCCTTAAATTATGTTAAGAAAAAATCTAAAAAAGCGTGGTATGTGATCCAAAACCGGAGTGAACAAAAGGGAAACAATCCAGAAATTACGTTTCATAGGTAAATGAACAATTCGATTACATATTTTTAGTTTAAAACACTAAACAAAAATTTTTGTCAAAATTACATCATAGACAGTAGCTGTCACTTTAGGGCTCTTAGAGACACATTATATGTAGTAATGACAGTCCGTCCATATTTTTTATAAGCGTCCATGATTCAGAAAAGCTTCCACCAAGACGATTAGAAAAGAAACGAAGTTATTCCACGTTTATATATTTTATACGTTACTTAAGAATACTAGATATATATGTGCTAATATTAGTCACTTATATTTCTGTCACTGTTACACACAACACGACATGGATTAAACAGAAATCATTTTAAATATTTGGATCTTAAGCATTGTATGTGAGTATTTTTACTTAACCACTTTCCACTCATTAGGCTTGACTCCAAGCTCATGAGTCACAGGCAATTTCATATACGAGACCAGTATAACTTGACTCCGTCATTCATACACGAGTTGCTGATGAGTAGTCCAGCAGATTTGGTAACAAGTTAAGACGGTCTGAACAAACAGCGGTCTGAGTCACGTGTTATTTGTCACGTGATAATGCCTGTCACTAGTATCTGTACACTGTTCCAGTAATGTGTTGGTGCAGCAAGCCGGTTGATTAACACTGCTGGATTTAGACAAACACTAGTGTTCTCAGAAATAGTGATGAAATAGTGGCCGACTTATTATATTTACGATAGAATTATTTAATTCTTTAAGTTATGCATTCAGTACTGAGTCGTCTAGTTAATTAACACCACTGTGGCCAAATGTCGTCCCGTTAAAAACCGTCTCGAGATGAGGTAACTAGTAAAACCGGGTATAAGAGACCTAATATCTGTTGTTTTGGGCGACGGGTCATTAGCCCTAATTTGAAAAGGGCCCTTTTACTATGTATCCTAATAAAGATTATTATACTAATCAATATAATTTTATAGTGAATACATAATACATCCAGACTAATACATAATTATGGGGTATGAGAGACCTAACATCTATCGTCTCGGGTGACGGGTGCAGAACAGTGTTGACGGTAAATAATGACTTGTTATTAGAGCGTCGGTGGCTCATTGGTATGGACTGTTGTCCTCCTACCGGGAGGGCTGAGATTCAATGCCCGCCAAGTACCAAAGTGTTTTCGTTTTCTTTGGAAAATATATGTACGCTCTTACGGTGAAGGAAAACATCGTGAGGAAACCTGCGCACGCCTGACCTTAGAAAAGAGAGAACTTGGCGCACAACCTTCGAAAAGTTTCGAAGGTTGTGCGTGAAGTCGTCCAACCCGCACTAGACCTGCGTGGATGACTAAGGCCTAATCACCCTGTACGGGTAGGCTCGTGCCCCTCGGTGGGGACGTTTAATGAGCTGATGATGATGATGAATGATATTAATGTCCTTCAACACTACATCTGTCATGGTCGTATCACCATCCACTTAAAAACATTAAAAAAAGGAGAATTCAATAAATCCTCATCATGAAACTACCCAAATCATAGCGTTTGTTTACTTAACAAGACACGAAAGCTTATAAGCGATTCTCATTACGCTTTGAGAAACTTCGCGAAACAACTTTCAGTTTTGACCGTCTCGGATGTGCGAATGGGGGAGAGGATAAAAGCGCTCCTTGATTGTTTTATGGCAATACTGAATTTGTTTCACACTGCTGGAATAAGTGGTACTAGTTGTTTTACACGCGCGTTGAGAGTTCTATGGGATATTATTTCAGACAACTTATCGCTGTTGGCCGCATATCGCCCTTGCAGCTTCACCGAGGGCAATTCTTCCTTCCTAACGAAAATTGTAATAAGTCGGATTTTTAGGCAAATTGACTTAAGACTTTTGTATTTTTAATTGTCAGTCATAAAGTATAAATGGATTTTAAAAAGGTCCAAAGTCAATTTACCCAAAAACCCGACTTATTGCACTCTTCGTTAGGAGGGTAGAAATGGCGAGTGTAGATGGTCAAGCCAATAAGCACTATGAGCAGAGATTGCGATTCCAGTCAAAGAGATAAATTGATGTTTTAAAATTTCAAACTTGATTCTGAGTCACCTAGACGGCGTTAGTGCCAGATAAAACTTTGTCAAACATAATTTTGGTTTCTTTTGTTTCGTGCATCTATAGCAAAATAACTAGACTACATAGCCACTTTTGCACGTCTATTTGGTAATTTCAAAATGTACCTAAAAAATTGCTTTGATTATTAAGATTGAGCGTCGGTGGCTCAGTGGTGTGGACTGTCGCCTTCCTACCGGGAGGGCTGAGGTTCAAATCCCGGCACGTACCAATGTATTTTCGAATTTTCGATAAATATATGTACGTATCCGACGCTCTTTCGGTGAAGGAAAACATCGTGAGGAAACCTATGCACGCCTGCGAAAGATTCGAAGTTGGTTGGTGAAGTCGTCAATCCGCACTTGGGCCCGCTGGACGACTAAGGCCTAACACCTATACGGGTAGGCTCGTGCCCCTCGGTGGGGACGTTTAATGAGCTGATGATGATGATGATGATGATTAAGATCCACGCAGATGATTTTAAACAAGGTATACGTCAATAAAAAAGTACCTTCTTAGTCACTGTGGACATTCATAGTAACAGTGTATTATTGTATCTTCTTATTAATTTTCAATCCATATGCAATGCATTTCCACTGCGCTGATCGGTTTGCGACAAGTTCACTGTTTTCATCATATCAAGTATTTCGTCGCTTGTGTTAATTAACAAGTCTAGGTCATCAGTAATTCAGTAAAGTTCGGACGACACAAGCCCCGTTAACTTCGGAGCCTGAGAAATACCAGGCACTCTTACATGTTAATTGAATACTGAGACGCTTGTGACTTACAATGAGCCCGCCATCTTGTTTATGGAAATTAATAAACAATGAAATCATAGTTTTTTTATATTTGGAACAGACGGGCTCGATGACGTAGTAGCCAGTGTGTTTGATTAAGAATCGCATAAGTCATTGGCTGGTTGCTGGTGACGAGTCTCATACACTCATAATACGAGTACAACAATTGCTAAAACACCTCGAAGGAATGTGATCCTATTATAAACTAGCTTTTCCTCGCGGTATAAGATATTCTCCCGCGTTAAAACATAACCTAAATCACTTCGTTAAGTCCAGTTCAGCTAACGGGACGCGCGGCAGCCGCGTGGAACAACATTATGTTTCTTAATATAAGGTTTTTTCGAAAATATAAGTAGCCCAAGTTTTTCCTTATTACATCAGCTACCTACCAAAAATGATTCCATCCAAATCTACCTAGCCCTGCCAGAGATTATCCGGAACAAACAGACAAAAAAATATAAATTGTAAATTTGGCGTATGTACCGTATGAAGTTTTGTATGCATTAAGGAAAAAAAAAGTTTTTTTTCGATATTGCAAACAGACACTCGTTTATTATTTATAAGTTATTTTATGAATTACTTGAATATTAATTACCTTAACCATAGCAGAATATTCTAAATATTTACAGCATTATATAACTTTAACTTGTAAAGCCAATTACTGATTTTTCAATACAAACATGTGGTTTTACTTGTACATACATACAATATATGCTCGCGTTGATAGCTGTGGTTTATGGTTTCAGATAATTAATTACGTGACTTAGGTGTGTATATTAAGGCATGTGCTCTGTAATGTGTCAGCAGGCATTGTTGATTGAATAACTGGAATTCCAGCGGTTTGCGGCGGCGCGATGGTTGGTTGGCATAACAACCCTGAAATACTCTTTAAATGTATATATAAATAGGTACGCATATATCAGAATAAAGTGGTCTATTTTATTAAAGTAATTGCATAGATTATTTGTTAATGTGCTAGTATGTGTGTATTTTCTTTTCAGTATCTTAATCTTGACCCGGTTAAGGTGGCGGGTAGCAGATGGATTTCAACTGCTAGGGATCGGCCCGCGTGGAAATCATTAGGGGAGGCCATTGTTTACGCTAGCCTAAAATAAATCGTGTTAAGAAATACATTTAATTGTATTGAGTTTGTTTGAGTGGTTTAGGTGAACTAAATGTGTGTTTGCTCGCCACTTTATACGTAAACAGTGAACTGCGCATCCTAATTTCACCTTAAATGTTTGAGAATTCACTGAAAAATCTAATCTGTATCTTAACACCATACTTTATCAAACATTTTACAATACACTATTTTAAGGAACCGACGTTTCATTTTCCAGGCTCTTACATAGTACATAAACACTATGCATGCAAGTAACAAATCACGTTCACACTCTCGATTATTACGGCTTTTAATTAGTAACCCTCTGAAGACTGCAGCATGCACTTGTGTCGCCGCGCTAACGAGTCTGGAGTGTCATCCAAATAATTGACAAGTTTTTGCTGCGTCTGCCCCTGAGACTATCGATTGGATCTGCGTAAGACTATGGCTCTATTGTGCCTTCGCCTATCGAATCTTTCTCCAATTAGTGTACGGGTATTCAGAAAGGTCCTTTTGGAGACTAATCAGTACCGATGGACGGGGAATCCTGATTGACCAATCATAATGAAATTCGAAAGGTCTCAAAATGTTTTTTTTTTTCAAACTGACTACTGCTGTTGCCCGCAGATGGCCTTTACAGCTGCACCAGGCAATAATTGGTCTCAAAATAGTCATGTTAAAATTATTTTTGACGTAGGAGCTTGCGTGGAAAGATTGTTTACAGTGGGAGAATTGAAAGAGAGAAGTAGTTTTTTAGGGTTCCGTAGCTAATTGGCATAGCACGGCAACCTTATAGATTCGTCATGTCTGTCTGTCAGCCTGTTCGTCCGAATGTCACATCCTTTTTTCTCCGAAACTATTAGCATAACACTATTCAAACTTAGTATTCTGTGAACCGCTATATGGTTATTAGAACTTGAAAAAAAAATTTTGGGTTCCCCATTCATTGAACTGAAACTCAAAATTTTTATTATCATTGTACCTACCAACACGTGTGGGGAATCAATGTGTACGCTCTACTAGTATATATATTCACATATATTATATTATATTTATCAATATATTTATGTTACAGCCCAGTATTTGATGTATCCAGAAAATTTTCATTTTCTATCTTATAAAGAAAGTAACAAGATAAAACTCAAGAGACATTTTGCAAGTACACACGCGCGTACGGAATTTATCAGTCCAGAAGACTGTCTTATCCAAAGAATGATATTAGCGATATTTTACTTCATCGGTATGTTGAGAAAAATATTCTTGTACGTGAGGGTTGTTTTTCGGAGACCAGATGGTTCTTTGTCGACGGCATCAATAAGCTATTCGGGAATGTTAGGGTGAGTTTACATTGAGGAATAAAATACGTATACATGTTTGTCGACTCGTGTAAACAAACATGCACACAGATGTTAGTACTGCCCGGGGATCGAACCCGGAACCCTTGGTGTAGTAGTCGACGTCTCGATTATTACACCAAATGGGTCGTCAATGTCTCTGTATATTTACATTATATTTACGAATGTACTGTATCTACAGTCCTATGTGTATGAGGGCTGCGGAATTAGCGGCCCATGTCCTGCTGGAGTCCATGGAAGTGGTATAATACTGATCGAGGCACCAAGGCTCACCGGAGTCATTCAGACGCTTAAACTCAAACTCAAAAATTCTTAATTGATTTCACTGACGGATTTATTCAAGAAAAACAATGGATTTTCTATTGTGTCTGGAATCCGTCAGTTATAACGTTAAGTCTTTACTTTTGAACCGTCAATTAAAAAAGAAGTTAAAAACTTCTGTAAACTACCATCAGTCGGGATAGTTCTTCTAAGAAGACTCGGCAATAAACTTATTAGTTAATCTTTTCAAAAGCCAATGAAAATAATCTACAAGGTCAAAGCTCTTGGTTTTTCTTGGTATTTCAACCAGCTGGCTGGAGTAATCTCTCTAAGACTAGTAGTAGTAAGACTCTACCACGAAAAATAGACGCTTAAAAAGCACTGAAATGCTCAATGTTTTATAATATGGGACCTGAACCACTACTTTTCAATCCAAACGATTATTTCGACAACGAAGCTTCGAAATCCGTTTGCAACTAGACAAGAAGGATCTAGACTTCATTTTTATTTTTTGTTTTGTACGTTGAAGCTAGAAACTAGTGGATTTAGAATGCAATAGTGTGCATCAACCCTACACTCGCCCCAATGTTTATTTATAGGGCATTAGAAAAGACGGATTCGCGCTTCTTTTAGACCCCTCACGCGGGTCATTTATATACAAATATGTTGCTTTATCTTGTTAATGTGCTACGTTAAGTTCGCTGATTGTGTGATATTGTTAACGACAATATAAGCAAGAAAATACATGCAATAATACTATGGTATAGTTACCGTATACTAAAAATAAGATAATTGGGAAGTTGACAGGGTTTAAAAAGCAATCTGATACGCTTCTACTTTATAATCATTCATCATCATCAGCTTTCAGAGTAAAGGGGGTATATTCCTCAATCGTCCACCCAATGCGGATTGGCCGACTTCACACACACATTTGAATTTCTTCACAGGCGTGCGTAGGTTTACTCACGATGTTTTCCTTCACCGTAATAGCGTCAGATAAACGTACATATAATGAAGAAAATTTGAAAAGACATTGGTACGTGGCAGGATTTGAACCTGCACCCTCCAGATGGGAACAGTCCACCCGTCTGAGCCACCGATGCTCTCGTCATTGCCACTCAATATCTCGAATTCTCGTTATGATAATCTACGTAACAAATTATTATTTTTTATAATTACGATTAATAAGGACTTTATAACACAGTAGGGCGCAATACAGAGCTCTAGCGTTTTTATACAGCATGACCATAGGGAGATTGGGTCGTAACCCACCACGTGGGCACAACGTGGATTGGTGGATGGTAATGTCAACCATTCTAAGTTACTCGTATATGTCAGAACCAACGGGTTTACCTGCCTTCCTTGTTTTTAATACTTAAACATAATAATACAGAAACGGCAGTTAAAGATTTGTTTTACATTAAGTCAAAAATGTAATTGTATTAGTAATTGTTTAAAATATGGAGTTTACAGCAGTACAAAAGCTGTCGTATTGGTCTTAATAAAAGGTAAATCAATATCTTTTAACCCTTTGACCGCCAATGACGCCTTAAGTCGCCAGACACAATGGATTTCCTATTGTGTCTGGATTCCCGGCGTTCAATGGGTTAAAAACAAAATTTGCACGTGTTAAGTCTCATCAATTACCGCCAAAAAGCCTGCGTCTAATTCAAGAATCTTCAAGGGCCTCGATGTCAATTACAAAGGTCGTCAGCCTTTGGTTTACAACTCCAAGGGCTTAGGGCTCGCATCAGAACACAGAGTTAATGAATAAGTTGAGCACTAGAGAGCATAATTGCTGGAATAACGACCCGTTATTTGCGCTCTGAAACAATACGGGTAACGGGAACGTTTTATATTTTGAATAACAACTATTTATTGGACGAACGATTTCGAAAATATGGATGTCTTTAGAGAATATCTTTGTTCAGTAGTCTATATTGAAGCTGTGATTATACTGTACAGGTTAACATTACATTTTACCTGGTTTATTACACTTATATCCGGTCATTACACTAGCCAAAGTCCCCTCATTCCGAAACACAAAAGTGAACACACTCCTGATTCACGGGACGGTATCTGGTACTGCGGTGGTCACTACCTACACGACTCAGTACCGACTCTACCACCTAGTAAATATGTGAAAAATTACATCGAATCGATCGCCAAAACTCCTCAAACTTAAGATTTATTGCCATTTCACCGTCAATGTACTAAGAAAATGGTTGAAACTGTGTACCTTACTGCCTCTAAATATACGCATTAAAGCAATGTATGACATCAATAACCCACTCAGTACTACGGACGCCCCGGCGTTCGCATTTTATTCAAGACAAATTTGCAAACTCTCTGTCCTTCACTAACACCTTAATGTATGTATTTCCGTCCCTTTTTAGGGTCGAACGAAAATTTTTCCGAGCCGTTACACGAAACCCTTACGAAACGAGATCGTATATTTAGCGTCAAATGAAATAATTTGTTTTGATCTACTTAGCCTGGAGTGGTGATATATTGGTGATGAAATGGCAATCGATGTATTCGATAAATACGGTCGTGAAGCGGAAATTTTCTTTAGAATTGAATGGGTATAGTTAATGGAACAAAAATATAGTACAACAACTTTTGATTAGGGTTTTAATTCATTGCTAAAATAATACATAAACATTGGTGTAGTAGCTTCTCAACTACACCGAATTGGCTGTCAAATACGAATGTTACATCTTTTTTATAGATATCTTTTACAATTTTAAGATTTTTTCCATTATACAGAGTGTCAGCGCTGGATTTTTTTGGGGGGTTGGGGGAGTTTAACGCTACTTTTCCCCGGCAGACGCAATGTCTTAAGTTTCACGGTAGTTAAGACATGACGTTTTTATTACTTTATTCAAATACCCAAATTTATGCCTTTAATCGTCATAACTATTTAATTGATGTTTCGATACCGCAAGATGACTTGTTCTGTATTCTGTAATGTATTATTATAGCGTAAGTACCCCCATAGAAACCCTACATATCGCATTGAAGTTATTAGGGGAGGCCTTTATTCAGCAGACACAAGCTGTCGCATAATCCCTTGTTTTCTTTCACCAGATTTTGCATTGTTTAATCACATTCACTACTCAGCACGTACGCTGTTTTTGCAAATGGTACCAAGAAAATACAGAAAAATAAAAAACATGAAGGTCCTATCACGAGCTGAGTGCTTTCCAGAAATTGTAGTATGTGATAAACGAGTTTTCAAAAACATTTTACTCACACTCACTGTCGAGAGTTGTCTACACATCGTTATAGCAACGAACTTTGGTACCTATGTCTCCTTAAAAAAGAATCGATATTCAAAAATATGTTTATAGGTGTCCACCGAATTGCCAAATATCACTTTGCGTTTCTTTCGCTCTTTTAAGCAAACAACGCCTTTCATGGACTACACAGAAGATAGAAGAACGCTAAGTAAATTAATAGCTAAGCATTAAATATAGAAATTGAGATTCTTACAAGGAATTGCAAACAAAAATAGGCTTATCGGATGCATACAGAAGCTACACAGCTCAATTATCTCGTATCATATATAACGCCTATTAATTTAGATTCCTATTCAGCTAGATGGACGGCCCGTGACGTCGGTGTCAGTTGACGTCGTCAAGCGATCATTGATCATTGCAATATGATGATTGCTGATGGTTTACTGCTTTAAATGGTAAGTTCAATCGATCTGCTTAAAAGTGTCACTAATAGGAAGGGCCCCTCCAGCTATTAGCGTAAAAATTGAAAATCTAAATCTATAATTTGTCAAACATCTAACGATGTACAATAATAAAAAAGACAGGTAAAGTTATATTAAGTATCATACTTTATGAACTACCACTTTATACAGCAGGTTCATTTTGTATCTCAGAAGGAACATTTAGAGACATATTTAATCCATCCTTATAGTCGGAGAGCCGGCCGTATAAAAGTTCTATGGTCAGATTCAGAGAGTGAATAACAATGTCTGGAAATACAACCGGAAGTGAGGTCATAATTTAGCATACGGGCAAATTCAGGCATTTTAAGGGGTGTCGACCTTAAGTTCTATAGTTTCTAAGACTATATTAAAAAAATGTTCATGTATCTGATCCATAGGACTTTTATACGGCCGGCTCTCGGACTATTAAGTTATGTCGAGTTCAGCAGTTGATAATTGAGCAAGCTGCTTACTTTGGCTCCACTAAGGAAAAAGTAAAATACAAAAACACAAAACTTAAGGAGACGTTTAAACTTTTTTTTTGTTTATTCATTTATCATTCATGTTGTACCCGTGTAACGGCGGCTCTTTGTATAATACTCTCTCTATTTCGTAATACTACCGCACAACACAGGCTTTCCTTGTTTGTGTTGACCAATTTTGAATCCCTCCGTGCTTTGGGAGGTAACGTGCCTTCGTCCCGGTCACTATCTTAGAATAAGAATCCGCTTTAGTTCCTTGTAGGGGGTTTGACTGTATCCCCCATAGGTATACTCTGTGGGAAGGCCCATGGTCTGCATTTGGACGTATTAAGCTGATGATTGATGATAATGATTCACTCCATAGAATTTTATACTCTATATCATACCACAACTTCGATATTACAACCAGAACCAATATACATTCCAGTCATAAATTTGCCCCCACTTCCAAAGTACTGAAACATCGCAAGCAATCTACGTAATCAAATTTAATATCAAACTAACGGATATCGTATAAATTCGTGCCCACACATAAATCTGGCCCATGACCCGCGACCCTGCCCTAATGGGGTGGGTAAATTACCCATCTATTTAATTTCCCCGAATGGATAATCGAATAATGCTGGCAACTCTGAGACGAATTTAATTTGCGACGTTTACTCATGGCAGGCGTCATTTTTTTAAAAAGGGGAGGCAAAAGAACATGCCGACAGATTTATTGTTTTTTGTTTCATTCAATTAGGTATTTTTTTACTGTGCCGTGCTTTTACGTTATTGCATTTACTAGAACTTAATTTTGTATTGACGGAGGAAGAATGAAACGGACTTTGTAAAGCTCTTCTGCATGAATAAACACTTTGTACTCTGTAAAATGAGAGTCAAACCGTATTCCACACTGTCACGTCAATTCGTAGTGATTAACATTTAAATATCAACCTGATTTGACTTAGGACATTGAGCAAAATATATTTTGCGCCAAATTTTTATTCACCTTATATAAAAAACATCCAAGCGTCCACATCA
Organism: Leucinodes orbonalis; assembly: GCA_019425675.1. Lineage (NCBI taxonomy): Eukaryota > Metazoa > Arthropoda > Insecta > Lepidoptera > Crambidae > Leucinodes > Leucinodes orbonalis. Next base: position 5,873 of record PQWD01011538.1, on the reverse strand, counting down.
TAGAGCGTCGGTAACTAGAACCTACACACGTCTGCGAAGAGATTTAAAGGTTGTGCATGAAGTCGGCAAATCCTCTGGGTCCGCGTAGACGACTTAAACCTATACATCCTATACGGGTAGGCTCGTGCTCCTCGGTGGGGACATTTAATGGGCTGATGATGAAAAAAAAACATTAAAAAGCGTATAATTAAGTCGTTATGCTAATAAAAACTTAAACTGAGGGAAACAGGTGAGATTTGGGTGTCTAAAGAAATGCTCCGGTTTTGTCCTGAGCAAAATAATAGCTATCAGGGGGGTTACCGTCATATTTTAAACCAGTATTATATTAATGATGCGTTTTGTACCAGAAAAGGTGAAAATATATATATAATGATGTTTTAAGAGATGACAGTTTGCCCCCTGGTATTTATAAAGCTGCCTCCGTGGTCTTAAGGGCACAGCATTCGGCTGTGCGCGGATGTCGTGGGTTTGAATCCCGCGAAAAACGTCACTTAGTGCAATTTTTCCTAGTTTGGTTAGGACAAAGAAAAGAAAGATGATTCCGTGTTTTAGAGGGCATCTTAGTTCCGGGGCACTATCTTATTAGGTAGGTAGTCAATCTGTGAAAAGAAGAAACCGGCAGAGGGACGTCATAGACTGATGATGAGACGAAGAATTTGCTTTATTCATGATACTGTCTACAAAATTATGTATTAAATTACAATTGAACAACACGATACATCTAATTTAGTATCCTAGCTCACACACATCCTAGTACTATGGGTGACACCTGTTCACCAAAACTTCGTTCGATTGAGATTGGCTTGGTTTCTAAGAGATATAGCACTCTATATAAAAATTCCAAAACGCAAAATTAATTCGCTAAACTAATCAGAACTTATATCGGGAGAAACAGATAAGATTTGATGTCCAAAAAAATGTCCCATCAGGTATTTTCTAAAAAAAACTAATATTGGTCAATTGGCCATTTGCGCTCAGCAATCGGTGGCGCCCTTGCTAACTGCATATTGATGACGTCATCACTCCTCCACCAATCGCCGCTAATTCTGATGAATTGCCGCGCAGCACCAACATGCCCGAATGAATTTTGTATACGGGGTGAATTATTGAGAGCGAGAGATGTTGTTTTGTTGTGTTGGTATCACTGACATGACGATTGTGAATTTTCTATGAATCTCGATATGAAATCGATAGCTATTGGTTTTCAATGGGGAGTTTATTTTTAGTTGGCTGTTGGAAAACCTACTGAACCTGGCTTTATAAAAATAGATTGAATTTTAAATCTTTACCTGTGGGAAACCGTATTTCAGGTTGTCTGCGTGGGAACTTCAATTACTTATTCCTCCCGCCTAAACATTTTATTCTTAGATTTATAGTTTCTGTTTATCTTGGCTTTTTTATGTAACAAAGTGCATGTTACAAATAGGACGATCAGGGCGCTCACAAGTGATAAGCCTGACTAAGACAGAGCGGCATTTATTAAGACCAACAACTGATAGACAATTATTATTTTTCATTAATGTACCACTGCGCCCGACACCCAATACAACAAATGTTAGGTCTCTTATACCCGGTAATTTACCAACCACTAGGTCTAGTGCCCTTATCCCGAAACACAGAAGTGCAAAACACTACTATTTAACAGGACGATATCTGGCACTTCGGTGGACCTACCTTGACGACTTAGTACCGAGTTATAATATGTTTTGTCCATTTACTATAGTCAAATGAAGAAACCCTGAACAGTTGTTATATTTCTATACACAAATTACAAGACTCTCAATTATAAGAAAATGTTGAGAATATATAGGTTAAAATTAGGCATGCCATGTATACTACTAGTCACCAGATACACTACGCAACGCCAGCAGATATTGTTCAGTCATTCATTCATCACGTCATTATACGTCCCCACCGAGGGCACGAGCCCGTATAGGGATATTGTTAAGTAGTGTCGCAAAAAGCGAAAGTCCATTGCACTTGTATTTCACGGTTTTATCTGGTACTGTGTTGGATTCCCACCGCGACGACTGAGATGACTGTGTCTAAGTAAGATCGTCGACTTGCGAAATGACCCTGAAGTTAGAAGGGAAATGTTATGTAAATCCCCAAATCGCACCAGATATTTCCCATAAGCCATGTAGGAGTGTGGGCAATATCTGGTGCGATTTGGGGATGAGCTCCATTAGTAGAATATTTTTTTACATATATTTTTAATATATATTAAGTATCTTTTAGAATCCAACTCTCGCTACGCGGCATATTTAAGCTTATTAACGTGCGTATCGTTAGAGCACATTATGGAAGCGGAACTTCATATTTACGTTCATTACCCAAATCTAGGCAGTCCATTCCGGGCCGCAAACGGTTCGCATTGTTTCCCAACGCCCGTTTATTACAAAATAACTCGGCGAGCGCGTCCTGCGGTTGGTCGGGCGACGCGAATTGATGACGTCATCGCTCAGCGCACCAATCCGCGCGCGCCAAACTGTGTCGTGAAGCGACAAATGAGAGACCAATAATAGGAGGGTATGGAATTTAATATAATAAACCTAATACAAAATAATTAAACGGTTGGGAATGAGTGGAGGTGTAAAGTGAGAGGTATGTATGATGAAGGTGTATAGTGTGGTTGCTTGAATCTTCCTTGTTCGTCTTCTACAGCTTAGGATGCACCGGAAACCGCAGGGATGAGCACGATGGCACGGCAGTTAGTTTGAGGCGCCGTGGAGGGCTTGATACCACAGAGCCGCGTAGTATACGGACGCTTCCAGGACTCACTGGCACTGGTGCGCGTCAGCTCCGGCGATAGGACCGAAGCTCCAATGTTTGGCTTCTCACGTAACAGCCTCGGCAGCAGCAGCGGTAGCAGCGATTTGTAGAATGTAATGAGAGTTTGATATATTATGATTCTCACACAAAGAATAGACTCGTATCAGACTAGTAAAAATAATCAAAAGAAACTGGTAAAATAATGAATCGAAGCCTCATACAGCAGCCAAAGGCTCTATTTATATGCAGCTTTGACAACCGTCAAATTTCAAATCATTTCTATTTAATTTCGAAATAAATTAATTTTAGTAGGTCATATAGCTAAAATAGGGAATTTAAGAATAAATTCAGCGTTGCTAGGGGAAACGTCAAAAATATAACAAACATGTCAATAAATGAAAAAGTGATTTAAAGTTAATATTAAAGAGAAAACATAAATAAGATCAATGATAATAAGAAAAATGCTACAGCATCGAATGCAATGGGTCCGGTACGTATAAGTACTCCGGACGAAGTAATGGCGCTGAAAGAATCAAGAGTTACAATGCATAGTGATATTGAAGTGAAAATAAGAAATAATAATGTAATACACATACAAGTAGTACTACATTTCCTATTGTAGGAATGTGTACTAACCTTTTCATTTTTGTTATTTACTTTTATTCAATTTTACAATAGTATTACATATATTTCATTATTTTCACTTAGATATCACTATGCCATTTCCTCTCATCTTTCCGAACCTTTCGTGTAATTTTCTTTACTTTATGCGTTGACTTCTTCGCGTTTTACACAAATAACCCATTATAAGCCTGCGAACACGCATATATTAAGTATTTCACATTCGATCCTTTGAGCCTCAATTACTTATATCCGGGAGTACTTATACCTACGGACAGTGGCATTTATCCCTTACATTTTCCTTCGTTTTCCATTAAATTTATTTTATTTTCCACCTTATTTGGGGTTTTAAAATTAAGTTGTACTTTATTTGACATGTTTATTTACATTTATGGCGTATCTTAGCAACTCAATTTACTCTTAAATTCCTTATTTTGCTATACGACTACGTTAAAATCTTATTAATTTGAATCTAAATAGAATCATTTCAATTCGATGGTTGTCAAGGGTGCGAGATAAATAGAGGCCTTTGGCTGCTGTAGGAGACTTTCGATTCATTCTTTTACAGTTTTTCTTTGGATTATTTTTACTAGTCTGATACAGTCTATTCTTTGTGGAGATATAATATACCAACTCTCATTTACATTCCACAAATCTGCTGCGCTGCTGCTGCGAGGCTGTTCGTGAGAAGCAAATACTCAACGCATAAAGTAAAGAAATTACACGAAAGTGTTCGAAAGAGATAAAGAGATGAAATGCATAGTGATATCTAAGTGAAAATATGCAAATGATAATGTAATGTTTATTGTAAATGAAATAAAAGTGTAAAGTTAGTATTGCATTCTCTACGGAAATGTAGGAATGTAGTACTAACCTTTTCATTTTTGTTATTTTACTTTATTCAATTTACAATAGTATTCATTATTTTACTTCAATATCATCTGTAACTCTGTGCATTGTAATCTCGTTTTTCAGCGCAATACTTCGGTCCGGTATTTGTCGTGAAGCGACAAATGAGAAGACCAATAATAGAGGATATGGAATTTAATATAAAAGACCTAATACAAATTAACTAAACGTGGATGGGAATGAGTGGAGGTGTAAAGTGAGAGGTGTGTATGATGGTGTAGTGTGGTAGCTTGAATCTTCCTTGTTCGTCTTCTGCAGCTTAGGATGCACCGGAATCTGCAGGGATGACAGATGGCACGGGCAGAGTTTTGAGGCGCCGTGGAGGGCTTGATTCCACAGAGCCGCGTGAAATGTAGGAAATGTAGTACTAACCTTTTCATTTTTTTATTTACTTTTATTCATTTTACAATATGTATTTACATAATTTTCATTATTTTCACTTCAATCACTATGCTTTCTCACTTTCGATTCTTTCAGCGCAATACTTCGGTCCGGGAGTACTTATACGTACCGGACCCATTGCATTCGATGCTGTAGCATTTTTCCTTCATTATCCAATCTTTTATTGTTTTCTCTTTAATTTTAACTTTAAATCACCTTTTTCATTTATTTGACATGTTTGTTTATATTTTTGACGTTTCCCCTAGCAACGCTGAATTTATTCTTAAATTCCCTATTTTAGCTATATGACCTACGTTAAAATCTAATTTATTTCGAAATTAAATAGAAATGATTTGAAATTTGACGGTTGTCAAAGGCTGATATAAATAGAGGCCTTTGGCTGCTGTATGGGCTTTTCGATTCATTATTTTACCAGTTTCTTTTGGATTATTTTACTAGTCTGATACGAGTCTATTCTTTATGGAGAATCATAATATACCAAACTCTCATTTACATTCCACATCGCTGCTGCCGCTGCTGCTGCCGAGGCTGTTACGTGAGAAGCCAAACTATTGGAGCTTCGGGTGTCCTATCGCCGGAGCTGACGCGCACCAGGTGCCAGTGAATCCCTGGAAGCGCCTAATACTACGCGGCTCTGTGGATCAAGCCCTCCACGGCGCCTCAAACTCACTGCCCGTGCCATCGTGCTCATCCTGCGGTTTCCGGTGCATCCTAAGCTGTAGAAGACGAACAAGGAAGATACAAGCTACCACACTATACACCTTCATCATACATACCTCTCACTTACACCTCCACTCATTCCACCGTTTTAATTATTTTGTATTAGGTTTATTATATTAAATTCCATATCCCTCTATTATTGGTCTTCTCATTTGTCGCTTCACGACAACTGATTTCAGTTTTAGTACAGTTCGAAATTCGAATTTGTAATGTTTAGTCGGCGACTGACCGGCGAAGTTTTTGGACGTGTGCGCTGACTAATTACTGGTATGCAGTTCCGAGCACACGGGGTTGGAGTGGATTTTACCTGTGTGCTGCTAAGCTGAATTAAATCTTAGCGTAACAGAATAAGATTTAAAATACAGCGCTCTTGATCTCTGTTGGCTGTAACGAGATATTAGTTAAAGGAATTGTGGGGATAACTGTGCAAATACAAGATTAGATGTTCC